>CAEGAF010185812.1:0-13793 GCA_903067075.1 Micropoecilia bifurca | reverse complement strand
TTCAAACAATTTTCTTTATTTTAAACCTATATTTTTGTATTTTTTTTTTTTTTTTGCAAGAAATTTTTTACACTTCCTATGTGAAATTTACTCTTTTTACCCGCCCCCCCCCTCCCCCTTATCTATAATGGCTCTAATCCACCATTGTAGATTTGTCTGAATAAAATCAGGTGTTTTATTTCTAAACCCTGTCGCCATAGTTTGTGCCGTCATTCGCTGGGTTTGACTGCTGCCTCGTTCGGAGCCAAACAAGTCAAACAGACACGCAGGGCGAAGCTTCGCCTGGAGAGGAGCGGAAATCAAGGGAAAACACGAGGAGTTGAGCTTATTACAGCTGCACAGATGGTGCAGCAGATGAGATGGTAGGGAGAGATGGATAAAGAGTCAGAGGTGTGACAGGAAAGAGAGGAACGGCGGCGGCACACGACTCTGACGGTGCAAATAAGGAGCTCCTGATTGGAGATCCTCCAAAGAAAAAGCTTAAATATTTATTGTTCTGCTGCACCTTCAGCTCGTCAGCAAGAAAAACGGCTCAGGAGCCGTCAGTGAAATATTAATTCCTTCAGAGCAGCACAATGCTGAAGGTGGGAGCGGCATATGGCGCGGCATCCTGAGGGGAAGAACAGCAGGCGAAACGGGTCGGGGCGGCGAGGACGGCCGAGATGGAGGGGAATTAAATTACTGGGAGGAGGGATTCAACAGATCTCATGAGTCTGCAACTGCAAGGGAGATATATTTGAATAGCCCAGATTTTGTGCTTTGCAAGCTATTATTATTACAGCCTTAGTCAATATTCATTCTGTCTGCCTGCCTGTGATAAATGCAGAAGTAATAAGAGGGAAATGACATTTCATACGGGCATTAGAAAGGCAACCCTAACCAGCCCGGCTCTCCTCCTCTTTAGCTTTGTTTTGATAAGGGATATTTGGAGAAGATTTTAGATTTGAAATTACATTTCAATCAGCAGAGGGAAGAGGAGAGTTAGCTGCCGCTTTGACATTAATGCAGAGACATAAATATAAGCTCCTCTCCGGGGAGATTAAACCCTGTCGAGAATTTATAATGGCCTCCTACAGGAAATCCATACGGCCTGCATGCAAAAAAACAAAAAATCTGGAGCAGTTTCCCGAACACACAGCAACCTCACAAAAAGAATCACATCTTTAACCTTTTCACATTACATTCAGAGGTAGAAACGGAAATACAGGCTTTAAGTTTTATCACGATATTTTGCGAAAGCAATAAAAGTATTTTATATTTATTCCACTTTTCAGATAACTGTATAAGTGATTTGTGTCCCTGTACTGTTAAAGGTAACTGCATTTTCAAATTTGTTCTTTTTTTATGCTTTCCTTGAACAAACGTTGGAGAAAAAAGCAAAACTATCAAACTCATCATTAATTCAAGTTTATTGTGACAATAATAATCAGAATTCTTATCATGAGAACAAATTTGTCACAATAAATGATAAACGATACGATACATACTGTGTAGTTACCCAAAACATTGTACTCAAGTAAGAGTAGCACAACTTCAACATAGATTTACTCAAGTAAAGGTAAAAAGTAAAAGTAAAACTGTATTTGGTTAAAATGACCAGAGCATCTGATTTAATATTTTAAAATAATAATCAAACAAAAATGTAAATTAAAGTCCAAAATTTGGTATTTTAAAGACTAATGGGTTCATAAACACAAAAACTAAAGATATTACATCTATACTTTCAGCATGTCTTAGTTTTATAAAGACACAATGTTGTTCCAGATAGTTAGTTTTTCTCCATTAATTACCATTTTTCTTTGTTTCAGGAATTTAAAATGTTCTCTAAACATCAGTTTTATTTAACTATAATAACCTTGCAGATAATCCCTGAAAGAGTTTCAGCAAATGCTGGATCTACAAAATACCGACTCCACTGTTGAACATCATTGCACATAATACATTTTAATTGTAAAAAATTTTGAAAATCATATTTTTCCCACCATTTCAAGAGTTCATGCTGCATCTTGCGTTTGTTGATTAGACAAATTACCAATTACTCAACGCATATCTGGCATCACTCTGAAAATAATCAATCAGTTCATCTACATTTGTTTCGTTTGATAGTGGAAGCCAACCTTTCTCTTCAAATGAGCCCATGCAGTTGATGGCGTGGCCCATTTTCTCTGAAATAAAATAAAAATGTTTCCATTAGAAGACAAACGACTTCTGTCGAGGTAATCGATACCCAATCAGTCCAGGAGTTCTTGTTTGTGTTTTTGAGCACCGTGGGTCTCAGCGTCTGAGTGCAGGTCATGCCATCCTGTAATTAACGCTCACACCTTCGAGGAATCTATATTCGATGAAAGAGCAAATCCATCCTCCTCCTTTTCTTTCTTTTCCCCAAGAAAAGACAACAGAGGGACCGCCGAGGCCCCCCCCTCCGCCTCTCGTCCTCTTTCATGTCCCTCATTAGGAGCGTTTGAATATTTACGAAGTCGGGTCAAGACCGTCTTTGTCCACTGGAGATCTGTTGTGTCCCGTTGGTGAGGAATAATGATGGGAAACCAATTTCCTCCTTTGTCAGCGACGTGTAAAGCATGTAATCAGCGAGTCCGACTGAAAACCCTTCACCAGGGAAGGAAAATGGGATTTCATTTTAAGGAAACATCGGGGCTTAACAGCACTCATTGTGTTTGATTGTCATTGACTTTAAAGGAAATTTTGCAGAGTTTTATGACATTTTACCACAGAGAATGCTTTTCAGGAGTAATTTTTGCAACTGGTCACCAGGAAAGGAAATGGCCCATGGTTCCTTTCATCTACTTTAATATCTACTTTGAGGGAGATGGGAGGGGAAAAAAAGTCATTTTCTTATGAATGTCACCTTTTACTCTTTGCATCTCAAAATGGAAACGAATTTTAGGGGAAGATAAAAACTGACCTTATTATCTTTGGACCTAAAGAGTCAGCACAGCTTCAGGGATTAATGAGTAAGTAAAACTAATTTAAGCAAAGGTAGATTTAAAAAGATAAGTTTTTAGCTTTAAGATGCAGTCAGTAACTTTTGTTAAGAATATTTTTACATATTTGTTGAAACTGTCACTATGGTATGAGTCAGATAATCAGTTAAAAAATCGAGTTCCTCTGCCTTCTCACAGTATTGACTACAAACAACCAATCAGAGCCAGGAGGCTTTTACTACTGGCAGAAACCACAAAGGAGACAACAGGAAGTAGTGTCCCATGGTAACATATTTGTGTACTTGCTTGATGACTTTGATGATGGCACTTGACAAAACGTAATATTTACTTTTTTGTAATTGTGTTGAGACACAAACATGACTCGATTAACCACTCATAATGACGGAAGGAGCCTTTATTAGCTGTGTGGAGCATGAGTTTCTCCTGGTGTGGGCTTGAGGATGAGTGAAAGCCTCCCTCCCAGGTGTGAGATGGGCAGATGGGCTCAGGATGCAGGCTGTAATGTATTCCTCCGAGCGTTGCCTGTGCCTTTGAGGGGGAAAAAAAAAAAGCTGGTGCTGAGAGAAGATGGCCTTGGTGCGGTTTGAAAGGCGAGCCGCGGGGGGGACAGATGCTCTGATATCCCAGCAGGAGCGCCGCTGCGGGGCCGCGCGGTTGTTCTCTGCCCGGCGGGGGGAAGTTCGTTTCCAGTCACGCCTACAAGCCGCAGCGAGGGGGCGGCAGGGAAAATGGCAGCGTAGGTTTCGGTGGCTGAATGTACAATTGTGAGCATGAGAGAAGATCTGATTACCACCTCTACCTCGTAATTTACAGTGTCAGGGTGTCCGTGTCTTGCTTAGTGCTTTGCTGTGGTTTAAACATGAAATAAAGGGTTTTGATTTTTGTGGGTTTTGAATTGCACAAAACACCTGATTGGCTTTGAACGTAGCCTGATGGTCTGTTGGATGTGAACGAACATGAGCAAGAAATGGACAGGAAGCTTTCTTATGATTATGATAATGAGTTTTGCAAAGGCTGGTATTAAATGTGACCTATATTCTTCCTTGAACAGGTTAGGATAGGTGCATGGGTTATACTAAACACATTCATAACAATTGTTGCACAAAATTATTCTTAGATGATGAGATTTTAGTCTGCTTAGACCCAGAGTCAGAACAAAACACAATACAACTGATTTAGTAGTTAAACTAGCTTATAATATGCTGGAGTTCCGTTTGGGTTGCTAGGTAACAGTGCTGGGTTCAATTTGGGTTGCTAGTTAATGGCGCTGGGTTCTGTTTGGGTTGCTAGGTAACGCTGCTGGGTTCTGTTAGGGTTGCTAGGTAACGGTGCAGGGTTCCGTTTGGGTTGCCAGGTAACAGTGCAGGATTCTGTTTGGGTTGCTAGGTAACCATGCTGGGTTCTGTTTGGGTTGCTAGGTAACGGCGCTGGGTTCCATTTGGGTTGCTAGTTAATGGTGCAGTGCCTCTTAGAACTTTTATCGATTTTTGAAACCGTTCGTTTTCCAGACACCAAAAAACAGCTGCATGTTTTAGTTTTAAAATATATTTTTTAAGTACTTGGACTGCCTTTGTAAGCAGTAGAAACCCAAATTGAAGTAGAAAACATGCAAGAAGTGGATTCATAATGTAACGGTAGTGTTTATGATAAAAAAATAAAAAAATAATAATTATGTGATCGGGATCGGTATCGGCGATCGGCCCTGAGGGGTGATCGGTATCGGTAGGAAAAAACCTGATCGGCACACCCCTAACAATTACACAACCGTACATCTGTGAAAAGCAGAAGTGGAGCTTCCTGCACAACCAATGAGAATGCAGCAAGTGGTTTTTGGATGGCAAGTCAACACTTGTCTTTTACAGCAGCCATTGTACAGCGGTACAACGAGCTATAATGACCAGTGAATGTTACTTAATAATGGGGAGTTTTTGAAATTGCTAATTTTCCAGACATCAATAAACATGAACTTATTTCCAAAAAAACTGCTGGATGTTTTTTTAAACACTTGAGATTATTTTAGAAGCAGTAGAAACCCAAACGGAGGCATAAAAACATTCAAATGTGAATTTTTCATAAGTTTCCCTTTAAACAATCCAACCGTCTTTTCATGGTTTAAAGCAGAACATCTCAGAAAAGTAGATAATTTCAATTATTCATCATTTTATATGGCAGACAGCGACTGATAAGCATAGAAAAACTGAGGTTTTCTAACATCATTACATGAAGATGAAAGTGATTCCAGAGTCTCTTTTCTCGTAATGGTTACATCATGCTGGTCCCAGTTCATCCCTTTGTCTCCTCCGAAGTATCGGCTTACATTTTCATTACCCTGTGAGCAGAGAACGGTTAAAATGTGACCAGCGTCGGAGCAGAGTGAGCAAATGTACTCCAGTAAAGGATTTTCAGAGTCGGTTGAGCAGCGCTGCTTCCTGAGGCCCGTAGCCTGAATCTGTCTCAGAGGAAGATGACTAATTGCTGTTATTAACATCTGCCTAACAAGAACACAAGCCTCTGAGATAGTCAATTAACTGATGGTGCCTAAAAACAAGGCACTGACAGAATAATGGATTTAATCAAGTGGGTCTGACATGTCTGGAATGAAACTGAAACAGCCAACGGCTGGATTTGTCAGTGATGATACTTTTTAGAGCCAAGAGAACCTTCATGGTGAAAATGTGTGAAACAAGAGTCGTCTATGTAAGACATTAAAAACCAACCTTGAGCAGAGGAGAAAGTCTCGGACTTACTCAACCCTGATCCTGGGATGTTTCCCAACTGATTCAAATGATTGAATTTCCTCCTCTGGCCTCGGGTTTCAACTGCCTCACACAGAGAGTGTAAAAACATAACATCTTACCAAGTACTTTTAGTCCAGTTTCTAGTGCAAATATCTTAATATGCTTTAAATAAGAGAAAACTAACTTACAAGTAACTTTTCATCAAGATATAGGAGCTTGTTTTAAGTCAATAATTACTTAATACTGATGAAAACTTGCTTCTCCTTTGACAGATTATTTCACTTGTAACATGGGGAAAATGTCTTGTTATAAGTTAAACAATCTGCCAATGGAACTAGAACTTCTCTTGCTTAGAAGTTATTTTTGAATTAGCTTTGTTTTACTTCAAGTGTACTAAGATATTTGCACTAGAAACTAGATAATTACTTGGTAAGACTTTGTGTTTTTTGCAGTTTCAATGCATTTCTGCTCGATTATAATCTCTTAAGAGCTGAGTCTGGCATTTCTCCCATTTACTTGGATTCCTCTGGTAGAATTTCAAACTGGCCAATCAGCGAACAGAAGGATGAGTTGTGAATAATGATGTCAACTTTCTGCACTGCAATGGCAGCGGGCGAAGAGAACGAAGCCATTCAGTCCATTTTGCTACGCTTTCAGATAGTGAGTTAGCATTAGCTACATTTTCTTTAACCACAAAATTGTGCAAATTACAATTCATAAAAAGATTTGTGTAATTTTAACGTGTTGAATCCAAAACTCTTTTGTAAAATGGCCGACTACAATTTCCTCAAAAGGTTTATAGATGATGAGTGTTTGCGCCATGACTGAATATATCTCAGGTAAGTATTTATATGCTTAATTTTTAATGAGATATTGCGTAAAGTGTCCTGTTTACACATGATCTTAAATACATTTCTCATTTAATAAAAAAAAAAGTCTTTTTAAGACATTAGCAGAATTTTACAAAAAGTTTTGTGCACATTTGCAAAGCAAACAGCAACTGTCAACACTAACAGGAAAAAAGAGCAAGACCATTGTTTATGTTCAACATTTATTTTAACTTGTACCAAATAAAGGTCAAAACATTAACCACACGTTTCCTTGCAATCTAAAAAGAACTTATATAAGTAAAATATAAGTATATGTAAATGTTATACAATAAATATTGGGACTCAGAATATAAAGGACAATATGAATAAATTATATGATATAAATGTAAACACATGCCAGTTCATTGTTACTGATTATGACCTGCAGAAGCTCCAGCCTCAATTTCAGAACGAAATAAATGTTTTTTTATTAGGTGAAACATTTACAGGGTAAGAAAAGTTCAGTTATCTTCATTCATAACACTCAAAATCCTTCCAAGTACATTTATTCAGTCGGGAAAAGAGAATTTGAGAGGCTCATCTTAATCTTCTTACCATCAAAATGACTTGTAGAAAGTATCCACTGCAGCCAAACAATTATGTATAATTGAGTAACTTAAAAATGTGGTGTTTATACATTAAAATAAGTGGGAAAACTAATCAAAAAGTTTCTTAAAATTACTTGGTATGATGTCAAAAAGTAATATTAGTAAATCTTTTTCTCCTGGAAATAAAGGATCAGACGAGGTTCTGTTGAGTCCTGCGGCAGAATCACTGCTGCCAGCAGCTTTTAGAGAAAAATGATGCTGGAACCTGTTTGGAAACTTATTGAATGCTGCTAGATTATGCCGATTTGCATATTCATGACTTGATTAAGCCATATTTGCATTCTGTTCAAAGTTAGCCGGTGTCGGGTTTTTACATCTGTTCGCTTCCCTTCTCCCTGCGCTCACAAGTGCTATATTTTGATTCAGCCGTATTCCCAACTAGACTCGCCTTATTTACATTCTTCCTCCCTTTACGCTGAGAAAAAGGAGCAACACTAAAACTGTGCTTCAATTTTCCATTTCTAGGTATTTGTCTACAACGTTGGTGTTTTAACTAAAACTCTGAGGTGTGAGATGTTTAAATGAAGTTATACAAAAGGTGCAGGTTTTAATGTTTTTATCTTTTTTAATCCTTTTTCTTTTAAAAAACTCTCTTTGTCTGTTTATTCAATGTCACACGCTGTTTCTATTTTATTTATGTAAAACCCTTTGAAATGCCTTGCTGCTGAAATGTGCTATACAAATAAAATTTGATTGATTGATTGAACGTTAGTTTATGAAATGAGAAGAGAAATTATGATGCAGCTTCATTTGATGTCAGAAACCTCGTAAAGCTGTGATAATGTTTCCGCCTTTCTTTATCTGTCTGGTTTACCTAATTCAAGTTATTTTTAGGTGTCTAGTTTAAGTAATTATTTTTGTTTTTATCCAGAGAATCTCCTCATTTCACTCAAAAAGGTTCAGTAACTGTAACCGTGTTTCCATCATCGTTTTTCTTTTTACGTCAGTCAGATTTTATTTTTATAGCACATTTCAGCAGCAAGGCAGTTCAAAGCGTTTTACGTCATAAAAACACAACAATTGAAGCATTACGTTTTTCCGTCGTTACATTGATTAATGTTTCATTGATTATGTTTCAAAAGCAGCGCTAAACAGGTGGGTTTTAAGTATAAACTTGGAGTTTACCTCTTCTGGAAGCTTGTCTAACCAATTAGTCGCACAGTAAATTAAAACAAGCTCAGTAAGTTTCTGATTTCCATTTGTATTATTTATTGTTTTTCTCTTTTCTCTCTAGCAAAAACTGGATGATAAAAGTTTTAAGTCTGGTTTATTGGTCTCAACTACCTTTTCTCCTTTTTTGGAAGGAAATTTTGTTTACAGAGACTTCATATTTAATTTTATTTGTTTTGCTTTGGATATTTAAAATGTTTTCCAGTTCCAGTATTAAATGTTTATTAGAATTTAAGGTTTATTCATCTTGAGAATGTTTTCTTGCATTATTAGGCCATTATTACCATTTTGCTGCTTGAAAAGGGTCTCAAAATAAAAATATTATAATTTATCACAGTAACTTCTGGAACAATTTATCGTGACAGGCCTACGCACGTTTTGAAGTGACGCATTAGAAAAGGATGATGGAAATGGCAAAATTCAAAATTATTTAGCAAAAACTGGTTTTTCCTCTCGCCAGAGGAAGTTTTTGGCTTTCTAGAAAAGAGCTAATGCGCTAAAAACAGTGAAAACCTTTTGTGTGTTTCACAAGTTGATATCAGAAGTATTTATTTTAGCTGCAGATTCATCCTTTACAAACGTTCACTCAAAAAATTCCATTATTGGATTTTAAGCAATAAAATTGACTTGTCTATTTTTATATTAATGTATGTTTAATATTCAATAAAATAAGATTATTAAGTGGTGAAATTAACAATCTGCAAAATGTGCTAATAATTGTTAGCTGCAGCCGTAGTTAGAAATGTTACCCAAATAAGAGTAGCTTTTAATAATAATAATAATAATATTCAAGTGAGAAATATGATGTAGTAAAACTACTTCTAAGAAGTTCCTCAAGTAAATGTACTTCTACCCATCTAGGTAATAATATTACACCAAAATAATCTAGTTTGAATTCATTCCAAACACTTAAAATGTCTAAAACAAATGCAACAGTGTTGATTAAATGGCTTTTTTGAACTTTCCTGACATCTGTGACTGATTGTAAAAGTTTCCCTAAACTATTTTGAGTTCAAATGATGGAGTCTGTTTTGTTCCGCTTATTTCAAGGTTGGAAGCGGCTGATAATAATTAGATCTGTTCTCAGAGAAAGCTCATTCCTGACCTGTTCCCATCCAGCCACGCTGAATCGTGAAGAGGCCTTGGATGCAACAACTGAGTTTATCACTTTTAATGAGAGACTCTGCAGTGGGCCACACTCCATTACGCATGAGCCAGATGATAAATTACATCGCCTTCCACGACTCCCTGACCCCCCAGGGGATGTTTAATTAATCAGAAGCTGGACACGGCCACCGTTATTCGAAGAAACAAGCGGCCGGAGCTGCCCTGGACACACACTCACTCCCACACATCATTATTTGCCTTCTAGCCGCCTCACCTTGAAGCCGTGTGTGAAAACAAAGAGTCAGAACAGAGAGAGAGACGGACATCTTCAGGACCCGAAGGGGCTGTTACCTTAACAAACTCGGCAGCAGTTAAAAAAAGGATTACCGTCATAAAACATGGATAAATGATACATATATAGTCTGTACAGACAGACAGACTTCATAAATTAGTAGACGTTTTTTCAAATTAATGTTTTCACAGATTATTTCAGACTAATTGAAAAAGGAGTAACTACAACATGTTTCTTCTAAACAACTGGTTCTTAACCTTTTTTGCATGCAACCCCTCAGTTGCATTTGTGCATTCACCGAACCCTTCTTATCCACCCCCCTGTACCCCTGACACACAAAATACTTTGTGGTATTCTGATTTAGTAACTTAATTATATTAGTTGTATAACCACCCCCACGCCACTGGAGGCAGTGCCAGCCCCGAAAAGATGCGACTAAGGAGCAGATTTAGACTATAGAATTTGGTAAAAATTTGCTTAAGTAGTTGAAGACATCTGCACCTTGTGAATACATCCCTGCAGAAGCACTAACCTACTTAGGAAAATAAATAGGAGACCAACTGCAAACTGGTCGCCACGCTGCCTTGCTCTGTGGCCGAACACACAGAACGAAAAGAAGCAAGGAGGCTCCGCCTTTATTGTCTTTATAAGCGGGTAACCTTCCGCTTTACAAAGTAGTCCCAATACAAATACAATAGTGACAAGCATCGTATTCAACACAGGGCTCCTCCGCAGCTCTGATTGGCTAAGCAATGTAACGTGATCCTCTGATTGGCTAAGCAATGTAACGTGATCCTCTGCAGTAGTGATGGCAAAGCTGGGCGTCATGACGACTTTACACAAGTGAGTCTTTACCTCAGAGGCTCCGCCGAACCCCTGACACCGACTCACCGAACCCCTGGTTTCGATCGAACCCAGGTTAAGAACCACTGTTCTAAACGTTCGGTGTAATTTTATAAATGCTTTTTATCCTGTTTTATAATGTCTTTACACTGCAAAAACACAATTTTACCAAGTATTTTTGTCTAGTTTCTAGTAGGGCTGGACAATATGGCTGAAAAACGTATCATGATACAAATATTTCATATCAATTTCATATTAGTTTTATTTTTGTTTTAAATATCTGAAATACTGTCAAACTAGCCATGTGACCTTCTCTCTTTTGCTCCACAATTTTCTCTCCACCCTGTTCTTTATAATTAAACAGTTATGAGGCACAGCGGATAAACCTCAAACTGCTGCTGCGCAAGTTACTCAACAAGTTGTTGCTAGGTAACCAAAGAGTGAGTGAGTTGCTAGGCAACCAAAGAGAGTGAATTACTTTTCTTTTCTGGATGTGAGAAGTTGAGCAATTAAAACCTTTCCTCTGCCTACATTTCCCAGAATGCTGTGTGGTTTTGGATCGGTGTCGATGAACAAATTTGTTTTATCGGATATATTTTGTTTTTGATTTACCGTCCAGCCTCAGTTTCTTGCAAATATCTTAGTACACTTGTAAAAAGACGAGTAACTTCAACAAGTTAAAGGAGTTTGTGGTGTCAGTAATTTTTGAATTGTTCTGTTGTCAGACTTTTCAAAATTATAACACATGGACAATGTTCAAGTTAAAACGTCTGGAACCAATGGAACCAGAACTTTTGATCAATATTCAAGAATTAACGGATAAAATAAGCTTATTTATTTTGAAAACTTCTTAGTTAGTTTTGTCTTCATATCAAGTCTATTTAGATATGATACCGAAACCTCTGAAGACACTGGGCATAACTTTATTCTTTACAAAAAGTAAACAAAACTGGAGTGGCATCTGATTTTAGCAATTACAGGATTCCTTTTTTGTCATTGGTAAAAGATTATCATCCATTTCTCCTGCTAGCCCTAAACTACTATGGTGTTTTGGTTGTATTCACCCAGTAGTCCGCTTTGGAGTGTTCTCCGGTTTGCTTGGCGTTCACATATACATTCAAACCGCACCAGAGTTCACTTCAACCGAACTGAGACCAAGGTTTTTTGGTGGACTAGAGTTCGCTTTTTTGGTTCCCACATCTCCTCAAATAAACCGGATTTTCCAGGCAGCCAAACTACAGTTTGATTTTATGTGTATGAACCAGGAAAATGACTTTGTGTGTTTTTACAGCCATCGTTTACCTGGAAATACATGAAAATATGCTGTCAACAATAGGACTGTGTAATAATATCGATTTTGCGATATGTATCGATATTTTCTCTCCTAGAAAACCCCCCCGATATTGATCAGGTCATCAGGCTTAGAGTGATTTCTTCAGATGTTCAGGTTAAAAAGGTATCAAATTATTCAGAGCACTTTATTTACTTTACTAATGCATGTCAGCTACAGTTTGTACTGTTTTTTTTGTCCAGCTGTCGAAGTCTGTGTCTAACCACCTTGTTGTAGTTGTAACAACATGCTGTCTTTTGGACACAAACGTCTGGTTGTACCCATGCAGCTGTAGCTGTATCTCCAGTCATCAAACCTTAACATGAAGGACTCTAATTGTTTGAAGAACAAACCCAGGATCAGCAGTGATTGAGTCCAGAACAATAGCTGCCTGCCCACTCACTCGACCCATATGGTTCAGTTTGAGTTTCTCACAGTAGCAGCATAAATCCACTGAATCTCTCTGACCTTCGTCTGGCAGAAAGAACTCAGAGATTCACTCCAAGTCTTTCAAACACCAGGGTTTATCTGGAAGTAAAGTTGAGGTCTAATAGTACACAGGGTGTCGCCTCAAGGCCAAAACACAAATCTGGTTCAACAGGCAACGGAATATCTAACTGTTCTGCTATTAAACCTGTAAGCACACAAAAGTCAAACAAATCTGATCAAAAGTCTAATAAACAGCCACATTTCTGTTCTCAGTTGGACAAAGAACACAAGAAGGTAAAATTTGAGGAACATTGTCTTTTACATCTGGCTAGAGCAAGGTCTCATTTTAAAACATAAATCTAATGTCAACTTGTAGCTAAATAGGCTAAAATATTAATACAAGTTCAGAACTGGGTGAATGCATGAAGCAATTTAAAAATGAAAATGTGATATTGGCTAAGAATTGTTTTAAGATCCTCCTAAATGAGAAGCTGCTTTTTAACACAACAAACCTGTTTTAGCATTTTTTGTTGCTGTAATTACCAAAAAAAATGATTGTGACTTAGTTTATGTGGGCAGATAAAGTCAAAAGGTCTATTATTAATATTTATATTGTTCTCTTTGTGTATTTTTAATACAAATAATCAGTTTATCGTTATAATTGTTTCTTACTGACTGAGCTGAATAAAATACATTTGTAAATAATGTTCAACCTAATACTATATCAACTGATAGATTGCATGTTGTTTTTGTAGTAGATATTGATGTCAGACATTATGTCAGATTACATTATCAGGAAATTGGCCCAGCTCTTCATTTGCACATGTTGTTTTATACTACATTGTGCAGCAACCCTGCAGTCACAGCTGTCATGGAGAAAGCTCTCTTTCTTTGCTTTTTGATGCATGTTTCTGCTGCTTGTTCGCTGAATACCGAACACATCTTCATGACAGAAATATTCCTTCAACTTACTGTCAAGATTTTTTTCCCTTTGCAGGATTTGTAACATCTCCTTCCCTCGCAGTCTGATCTGTCATGCTTGAATGCAGCAGTTAAAATTCATCAGACTCAACAACTTGAGTGACGCATTTTCCCCCTGCTTGCTCGGAGACCCTCAGCAGCTCGTCGCGCTGTTGTTTGAAGCTACTTTCCTCTCTTCTCCCTCTCTGTGCTTTGCATCTGTCTCAATAACCTGGCTTACTGAGAGTCGGGAGTATTCATGTTGGGATTTAAAGGTGACCTATTGCGCTTCGCTGAACGCGTTAGTGTAGACCTGTGGGGTATATAAAACATGTTTACTACAAAATCCTTCTTAGTTAATGAGATTTTATTGTGCTCCTTTTGGAATGAGCTGTTTTAGGGCGTCCTGTCACTTTAAATCCAAATAAGCTCCTGTTGGCCACGCCCCCTAACTCAGTAGTAACACTCTCATGTGAAAATGGCT
>CAEGAF010185786.1:0-16007 GCA_903067075.1 Micropoecilia bifurca | reverse complement strand
AGGTAGCTGTCAGGTGTTGAACCCGGAAGGGCATAAAAGTTTTTGACCGCTATGGCGGAGTCATTGTTATCTCTGTTGCCATGTACTATCGAATAAATGGATCTGTTTCACCAACGTTTATCTGTCTGGACCAAGTGTGGAGTTTGGACCACAACAAGATCGGGGATAGATTTTACACGCGATCAACAGGTACAATGTTAGCCGCTCAGCGCGTCATAACAAAGCATCAACGGGTCAACGCTTAAGCCAGTGCAGGTTGAACTGGCGTCTACAATCACATTTTTCCTACTTTTTCCCACAAACAGCAGCTTCAGAAGAAAGAGAGGAAGAAAGATGTTTCCTCCCAGTATTTTCCACCATAAATAAAGAATATCTAGAGAAAAACCTTTAATCTGGCAGAGAAACAGCTCATTGTATCTGGCAGTGTTCACATTTAAAATGGAATTTCTCTGTCAAGGACAGAATTGGATGTTTTTAAAGAACAAGAGTAGTTTGAAAATGAGATGGGACAACAGATTATTAGAATTATTACAGGGTTTCCCCCCCATGTATTATAGGCTTGGTGGGCCGTCATGCTATACACGCCCTCCGCCAGGTTAGGCCTTGTGTCCATCCACCATCTATCCATCCATCCATTCCATCCATTTTCTTCCACATCATCCGGGGTCAGGTTGCTGGGGTAACAGCTTCAGAAGGGAGGCCGAGACTTCCCTCTCCCCAGTCATTTGTTCCAGCTCCTCCGGGGAGATCCCAAGGCGTTCCCAGGCCAGCCGAGAGACATAGTCCCACCAGCGTGTCCTGGGTCTTCCCCGAGGCCTCCTCCCGGTAGGATGTGCCTGGAACACCTCATCATCTTCACCACGACCGACCGGTACAGCGTCTGCTTTTCGGCAGATGCTGCACCAATCTGCTTGTCCATCTTCCACATTACCGGATTTTTCGGACTATTGGCAGGTACTTTTTCTCCACGATTTGAACCGTGCAGCTTATAGCCCGTTTCAGCTTATATATGTACGTTTCCAGTTTTTTGGGGGGGGGGTTTCCAAAAAACTATAGGCGCGCCTTATAGTAAGGTGCGCTCCGGAAAGTACGGTCTTTTTGTTATTTGACAACTTCTCACTACAGAGCAAGCATTCAGGTAATACTTCCACATTGGCAATGAATGCAAATGATTCGGTCCAAGAATTGTAGAATCTTCTGTTCTCCTCAGCTATTTTTTCTCTTTTCCCCTTTGCTCTCCATGGCCCATCATACACTGCTCAGTTAGTTTACAACAGCCATGTGCCTCCCATCCTGCTCAGCTAAAAGAAACATGTCAAATGCTATGACTCAAATCTTTGTTGATGGTAATGTTGAAATTGAATATTTATTCTACACATTTTATAGCATTGGAAAACTTTAAGAATGACTGTCCTGCTACAAAAACCATATTAAAACAAAAAAGATATTTCCCACCCCCATCTTTTTCCATTTTCAAACATTTTTGAAAAAGCTCCAGGGAGCCACAAGGGCAATGCTAAAGAGCCGCGGATTGCCAACCCCCAATCTAGACAGAGTTAAATAATGAGGTTAATTTCTATAAAGATCCCTTTAACACACCTTAATAAGTACATTAGCTTCTCCACAGCATTGTGGAGAGAGACACCCTGTGCAGAGAGAGCTGAGGAGAAAGATCCGAGAGGGCAAAGAGAGCTACAGAGAGAAAATGGAGGACCAGCTGCAGCAGAATAATGTCAGCTGAGTCGGGAACAACCTTAAAGCTATTTCTGGGCACAAAAAATCCAACTCCCAGGATTATGGGGACCAGAAGTGGGAGAATTAACTCAATCTATTCTTCAATAGGTTTATCACTCACCTGCTCCCCCCACTACACAGGCACCACTGCTGACACCTTCCTGTCTGGCAAGACCGACATGCTTTCCTCTCCCCTCTCCGACACTCACCCCTTCCTCTCAATACATAACCACCTCCAAACATCTCTCCTGCTGACATACAATCCAGCACAACCACCCCAACCCCCAATCCAGTCTGACATTCACAGCACTCCAGATGAGAAGTGAGCTCAGGAAGATAAAGACCAAGAAGGCTGCAGGTCCAGATGGCATCAGCTCAGTGGCGGAACAAGTCGGCGCCGGGTCGGGGGGCGGGGCAAATTTCCGGGCCCCCTGACCAATCATGCCCCTTATGTGCAACAGCTGGAAACCGTTGAGCGGGGGGGTGGGGGGTGGGGGGGTGTATACTGACAGTAATACACCTTTCTCAACAGGCGGGGGCGCATTTTCTCACTTTCTCGGTCTATAGTCCGACATTCGAGCGACTTGAANACTTTCTCACTTTCTCGGTCTATAGTCCGACATTCGAGCGACTTGAATCCATTCCTCCCTCCCTGGCTCCTCCAGACCCGGGCCCCCACTGGCCTGGTTCGGGGGGGCAGCCGCCCCCCCAGCCCCCCTATAGCTCCGCCCCTGCATCAGCTCAATTCTTCTCAAGACCTGTGCAGATGAGTTGTGTGATGTGACTGGGTACATCTTTAATCTCATCTTCAGGTTAGGGAAAGTCCCAACGCTGTGGAAGACATCCTGAGTGGTACCAGTGCCAAAGACCCCACACCCAAAAGACTTCAACAGCTACAGGCCGGTTGCATTGACATCTCACTTGATGAAGACCTTGGAGAGACTGCTTCTTGCCCACCTCCGCCCCCTGGTGGATCCATCTATGGACCCACTTCAGTTTGGCACCAACCTGGGATTGGAGTGGAGAATGCCATCATCCACCTTCTACACAGCTCTCTTTCTCACCTTACTGGGACACAGTGAAAATCATGTTTTTTGATTTCTCAAGTGCTTTAAACACCATCCAACCCATGATACTGAAGGACAAGCTGGAGTACACAAGTTTGGACCACCACCTCATCATTTGGATCCTGGACTCCCTCACAAAATGACCACAGTATGTGAGGATCCAGGGCTGTCAGTCAGACAAGGTTGTCTGCAGCATGGAGGTTCCACAAGGAACAGCCCCCTCTACACTGCTGACTTCCAGTACAGCTCTATCAGCTGTACTGGTTCTCGGATGACTTTGCTATATCTGCCTCATCAAGGAAGGAGATGATGGGGAGCGTTGTAGAATGGTGCCAGATGTACTGTCTGCAGATCAAAACAGGAAAAACAAAAGGTGGACTTCCGCAGGTCCAAACACTCTCCTTCTGTGCCAGTGAACATCCAGGGAATGGACATTGAAATTGTGAGGTCCTACAAGTACCTGGGTGTTCACCTTAACAACAAGCTGGACTGGACTGGACTGACCACACAGCTGGCCTCTACAAGAAAGGACTGAGCAGACTATACATCTCCTGAGGAGACTCAGGTCCTTTGGTGTGCGGGGGGCTCTTCTCAGGACCTTTTTCGATGCTGTGGTAGCATCACCCATCTTTTATGGAGTGGTCTGTTAGGGCAGCAGCATCTCCACTGCTGACAGGAAGAGACTGAACAAGATCCTCAGGAAATCCAGATCTGTCCTGGGGTGTCATGTTGACCCAGTGGAGGTGGTGGCAGACAGGAGGATGAGGACTAAGCTTCAGCACATGCTGTAGTACCTGTTTCACCCCATCCATCACACTCTAAAATCACTGAGAATCCTCCGTTAGTGCCCGACTGCAGCACCCTAAGTGCGTGAAGGAAAGATACTGGAAAGGTCTTTCCCTCTGTGAAGTCTTTCCTTTCGGCCGCCGTCAGACTGTACAACACTATAGTATTTCTATAGTGTATAGTATATAGAATATAGTACTGCATTGTACTGCTGAAACAATGTAAATTTCCCCACTGCTGGATTAATAAAGAATATCTTATCTAATCTTATCTAGTTCATGCAAAATGGCCATCAGATTTAATAAAATGTTCAGTTTTAATGCAATTAGCACAAAGAGCTGAGAACAGAGTCACTTAAAAGTAAAACTATTTACATCAGCTGGAAATACACAGATTTAGTTGACCATAGATTTATAAAACCTTAAATGTCCAAATCCCAACAAAAGACGTTGAATTGGTCCAACAGACGACAGAAGAAGCTCTGATTGGACGTGTTCAGTCTCACCTGGATCACAGCTGCTCTGATTGGCTGTCAGCAGTCCAGCTCCTGTTCTGGGTCTTTCTCCACACTGGGGGCAGGAGGAGGGTCCAGATGGAGCAGACTGGTCCCAGTAGGACCTGATGCACTGTCTGCAGAACCAGTGACCACAGCTGGTAGAGACCGGATCCACCAGAACCTCCTGACACAAAGCACAGCAGGACGGCTGCTCCTCCTCACCAACGCTGCTCCTCTTCCTCCCTCTGTGGAGACATTTCTTCATCACTGAAATAGTTCACTAACAACAGGCTGGAGCCGTCCTGGTACCAGAAGCTGAGTCAGAACAGAACCTCAGAACATTGATGATCTCTGGTCTGAAGTGTTTCATTATATCTGGTGTTATGATGGATCTTTCTCTGGTTGTATTTGTCCGTCTGAAATCTTTATTCTGTCTGAGTAGAAACTGTTTCCATCAGAGGCTCAGAGACCAAAATCTGATTCTGATCTGGATTCTAGTGTAGAAACATGGATCATTATTTAATGGTGGAGCTCCAGTAAACTGGATTCAGGTCCAGTTTGCATTAATCTAAGAACTTTATAAGGAGCCTTGAACTGTGACAGAACATTATTTGGACATGTTAGCAGAGCAACAACAAGTTATTTAAATTTGTCTTATTTTATGCTAAATCTGACTTCATGATGGTTCTGTTTTCACTTTGTAGTTTTATTGTCCTGATTAATTGTTTATAGTTGTAGTTTAGTTACAGTCCATCTTTACTGAGTCCAATTCCTGTTATATTTAGACAGTCTGGTTCCTTTAATGCACTTGGTTCTGATTTCCATCTGGTTTGTGTAAATGGCTAAAAAAATATGTAGACATTTGGCTTTACACAATCTTCTCTGATTAGGTCAAGATGTTAAAAGTCTAATACATTAGTTAAATAAATATCATACAGTTGTGTTTTATTTAAAAGGACCTTCACATTTTCACATCTCAAAATATCTGAATTTAATGATGAATTCAAAATGAGAGATTTTAGTTCAGAACCAGAACCAAGGACCAGAATTTGACCAAATGTACATATTAAAAAGAAAATGTGCTATTCAGGTGTTACACTCAAAATTAATTATTTGTTCATAAAACATTTATTTGAAGATAATTTTGGCTTTACTGGGAAGATATGATGTATGAGGCCATCAAGTCTGAGGATGGAGAGAGCAGGAAGATTTGCAGGAAATGATCCAAAAACTGGAATCAAACCCAGAACCTTCACATCAAGGACTAATGACCTGACCTTTGACCTTTACTTTACCTTCTAAACCAGGAAGACTTGAAGATCCACAGACACTTTTCAAATAGTCAAAGGTCCATTTATTACAAACGATCAAACCACAAACTCAGATTCAAAAGTTTCTTTTCATGCAAAACAATAAACATAAAGAAATAAAATATAATTTAAAATTCTATATCAATGTACATACTTAAACAAGAAACTCCTGGAAATTTTTAAACAAATGTGATAAGGAGAATTACAATGTTTATAAAATTAACATAAAATTCCAAAAAGTGTGAGGAGTGAAATTCTAAGATGATTCATGAATTTAAAACTGAAAGTCCTCTTCTGCCGACCCCACATTACTGAGAGTGAAACTCCTTTGCTCTCTGTTGGTGAAGAAGGGCCTTTTCTAAAAAATGTATGAAATAATCAAAGCAAAAATTCAGGGATGTTTTTATTGAGGGAATAAAATTATAACAGTTTGTCTGGGACTTAATGACATTTTCTGGAATTTAATATTTGAGCTATTTTGGATTTTGTTTTACTTATTTAACTTTATTCTCTCCCATCTTAACTGTTATTGTTCCCACAGACACCAGGGGCCTCATTTTTAAAGCAAACGCAAAAAAAATGTGCGGCGCCAAAGTTTACAAACAAGTCGGCATGTAGAAAAATGAACATGATGTGAAAATGTATGTAAATAAACATAAACGTTTGACTGAAAATGTGCAGCAGGCACAAAAACTTTTTCTGTGAGCAAAATCAAACTACAGAGTCAAAACTCACTAAATACTGAAATCTGACGACATTCAGTTATTTAGACCAAGAATAATCAAACCTGATGTTTGTTCATGATTTTAATATTTTATTGTTTAAACCAGGGGTCCCCAAACTTTTTCCTGTGAGGGCCACATAACTTTTTCCTTCTCTGGTCGGGGGCCGGAGTTAGTTTTTAACAGAAAAGGTGTGACGAGTGTAGGAGTGTCTAAATGTAAAAATATATTGTTTGCCAGAAAACACAATCAAATAACCTTCTCTGGGTTCTTCACAGAAAAAAATCCAGGAAGGATTATAGTCCGTATTTTCCGAACTATGAGCGGCACCGGACTATAAGCCACAACCCCAAAGTTTTTTTATTGTTGTTTGTTTTTTTCTCTTTTTTTTTAAACCAGTAAACATAAACATATAAGCCTCAGATATCTCTGCCACTCCAGGTTTTCCACATCGATGTAGCAGCAGCAGAGGAGGGTGGACAGCCAACATTTGAGTCATGACAGGTTAATTGAATATCACATTTATTAGGGTTGAAAAAGAAATAGTTGCCAAGTTTAGATTTAACTGAACTGATTACCGTAGTTTCCGAACAGTAACTGTAACAGTAAAAGTGCTGATCCTGCGTGTTGCTATTAGCATGTGCTAAATCAGTGGTCCAACCTGTTTATTACCTGGACTGGTCAAGACTTGGACATTTTTTTGCGGCCCGCGGGGGATAGGGAAAGTGTGGGGGTGGGGAGGTATGAACAGTCAGATGAGGCTTCTGCATGTTGGTGTCCCACTAAATACTGAATGTGCCCTATTTGGGTTGTCTTGGACCTTTTATCGCAGCATGTGGGGTTTTTCCCTGACTTGGAACTAGAACAACCTGCCGAATGTGACAGGAAGCCAATCCGAAAGCGCAGTGACGTAAGAACAGAGGAGAATCCCAAACAGCTGAGATATCACGCAACTGAGAGTCCGGTGGATACCGGAGATGACATCTGGAAATGTTTATTATTAAATCTAAAGGTCATTATGTTTATTATGTTTATTCAGTTAAAAATGTTAACTATGAAAAAACAGTCACATCCAAATCATAGTGCAGCAAACAGAGCGGCTGCTCCCGTCGACTTACACCCACCGCCTTTTTCTTTTTGTTATGTGTTTTATCTCTTAAAATGACCCCACAAACTATCACTATTGTTTCTACATCGTCATCCGTGTTTGGTTGTTCTAAATTCCCGCTATGTTGGGGGTTTTACTGGATTATCCTCTGGAATCGGGATCTTTGTGACTGGAATCGGTTCATGCCTTGTGGCTGAACTTGAACTGATCGAACCTGTTGGACTTTTATCAGCTCTGTGGTCACAGAGGTTTTGAGAATCGGCCGACATTATTAAATTTTGCCGTCTAAACCAGACTTAAGACTCACAAGCTCTACTCATCTCCTCTTGACCACTGCCCAAACGCTTTAACTCTGGTTGCTATGGTAACTTTTATATATCCCTTCAAAATAATATACAGATGCATCACAAAAATGAACATTTTACTTTTGTGAAAATTTTAACTCACGATAATGACTAATGGGAGCCCTGAGCTTGTTTCTCTGCAAGCAGCTTGAAGCTTCATTGCTTCATTAGCAGCCAGTCGCCCATGTCACGCAGAGCGGCTTGTAATGTGGGACTCACCTACCGGTCCAGCATAAATCCATTCTCCTGTCTCTTCTCTGGGCCTTTTCCCCTTTGAAAAAGAAACTTTCCAAAGATCTCTGATCTGTTTCTTACTCATTTTACTGCTTGTGGCTCAATGTTGGCACGCAAGTAACCAAGACTTCCAATGATTCACTTCCTGCTAAAGAGCCCCCTGGTGGTTGAAGAAAATACAGTCCAGAAAATACGGTAAATGAACAAAACTGAATGCTCTCTGGTATTGTTCATGGGGCCGGACCAAATGTGGAGGCGGACCGGATCCGGCCCGCGGGCCGTAGTTTGGGGACCATTGGTTTAAAAGATGAAACTGAACTGCATTTAACCTCAGACAATAACCTAACACACACACACACACACACAATTACAGAAATAAAAATAAAAGGACATGAAAGCCTCACTAGAATGTAAATAATACTTTTCCTCAGTTTTTGCCTCATAAAGATGTAACGCATCGGTCTGAATGCATCTATGGAGTAATTTTATTATTACTAAAAAAGAAAACAGGTTAGCAGGTCAGCAGATTAACTCCAAACAGGTTTGATTATTTTAAGGTGATCAGATGTGGAGACAATCACAGGTATACATGATTTCTCTATTTAGAATAGAGAAATAAACGTCACTTTCCCACTCAGAGGCTCTCTGACTCTGTAAGGATGTGGTTGTTTCTGTGTTTATTCAGGTTTCTGTTTTCTGTGGAGTCTTGGTGTTTTCCGTCTCTCCCTTGATTAGTTAAACCTGTTTCTTGTTTGCCCTGATTGTCTCCCAGTATTTTAATCCCCCTGTGTTCCTGGTTCCTGTCTGGTCCTTGTCTAATCTGTCTTGTTGTGTCAAGTCCTCTTCAGTTGCTACCAGTTGTAAGCATTAGCCTTCTGCTCATCTGTTCTGCCTGGATTATTGTATTTTTGGATCATTAAATCATCACTTCTTCATTCCAACCTCAACGTTTTCTTCACCACCTCTTCACTGCCTATTATGACCGACTCTCTCTGTCTGTTGTTAAATCTCAGCTGAACGATCTGCTGTTCAAACAGGCATTTACACTGAAATCTCTTTATTTTATTATTTGAATTTCTTTCTTTAAAATGTATTTATTTTTGTGAAGGGACCTTATGTGTCCTGAAAGCACATTTTAAATAAAAAATATATAATTATTATACTTACTGCTACAAACCAGAACGTTGCCATCGTTACTACTTCAGATGGTGGAGGACTTCTGGGTATTTATACTAATTTACATTAATATGTATTTATACTAACTTGTATTAGTATGTATTTATGGAGGCAACAGATGAACCAGCAGCTGCTTTATTTCCCACAAATTGGGATTTTAAGAAGGAAAGGTGTGCAGTTATGTACAACTTTATACATCCTATTGTTTTTGTGCGCTGCACTTTTCTAAATTTGTCCATGTTGGAGTGAAAACTGCTCTCTCTTTTATACATGAGGCCCCAGACCTCAGTGGAACATGGAAGCTGCTAGAGATTCATAAAGACACAAAGGAAACTATTTAGTTTTCCTCCAGTTTGCTCTGTTCTCTCAAAGCCAAGGGGCCTCTTGCATAAGAGACTGCGCAGTTTTGACACTAAAACCTGGAATACAGAAAAATTTAGAAAAGTGTGGCACACAAAAAAAATCGGATGCATAAAGCCATGCGCACCTTTTCTTTATGAATCCTAATTTGCGGGAAATGGAGCAGCTACTGGTCAGCCTGTCACCACCCATAAATACAAATGAATGTAAATTAGCATAAATACCCGGAGGTCTGCCACCACGAAGCCATAACCATGGCAATGTGCTTGTTTGTAGCAGAATGAGTATTTATAATAATAAAAATTATATATTTTATTTAAAAGGTGTTTTCAGGGAACATAATATCACCTCACAAATAAAAATAATACATTTTAAAGAAAACAACAAAATCCAAAATAAAATAAGTAAAAGATGCCCGTTTAAATAGCAGAGCGTTCAGCCGGGATTTAAAGACAGACAGCATGTCAGAGAGTCATTGAGTGGGAATGTGAACGTTTATTCTAAATAGTCGAATCATGTGAATAAAGATGCTTTACATCCAGAAAGTTGCATTCACAAAGCGGCCGGCTGGTCTGAAGGATGACTGCAGCTGGACCGGTACCAGTACCGGTACCACTCAGCTCCTTCTATTCAGTTTTTCTCAGAGCTCCAGGATGAACAGTCAGGATTCATTTAAAGACTAATAAACCATCATCAACAGAAGATCAATATGATCTCTGAACAAACTCTCCCTCTGAATCCTTCCATTGGTGATGATCTCCATCAGAGCCAAAACGCTCCACAATGCAGCACATCTTTGCACAGCTGGTACATACGGGATTGTCTCCACACCTTAATCACCTTAAAAATAATCAAACCTGTTTGGAGGTAATCTGTTGATCAACCCTGTTTTTGTTTTCTTTTTAGTGAGAATAAAATTACTCCACAGATGCATTCACACCGATGCGTTACATCTTTATGAGACAAAAACTGAGGAAAAGTATTATTTACATTATAGTCAGGTTTTCACATCCTTTCATTTTTATTTTCTTTATTTTGTGTTTGTGTTACTTTATTGTCTGGGGATAAATGTGTTTCAGTTTCATCATTTACTTTTAAGCAATAAAAAAATAAAATCATAAAAAAAAACATCAGGTTTGATGCTACTTGGTCTAAAAATCACAGAATGTCATCAGATTTCGGTGTATTTAGGTGATTTTTGACGCTTTACATTTTGATATTGTCCACAGAAAGTTTGCATATATTTATACACACTTTGATGCAAAGTTAATTTTAATACATGCCAACTTTTTCATAAAATATGGGCCCAGACATTTTTTGTGCACTTGCTTTATACATGAGGCCCCAGACCTCAGTGAAACATGGAAGCTGCTAGAGATTCATAAAGACACAAAGGAAACAATTTAGTTTTTCCTCCAGTTTGTTCTGTTTTCTCAAAGATCACAACTGAAAAAGAACTAAAATGATTTAAATGATGTTTTGGTCTCCATGAATCAGTTTCTAAGCTGAAATCAAAGTTTAAATCCTGGTTGGTGTCTGCAGAGTCACATGAATCAGTTAGAAACTGGTTTCTTACTCTGATGGTTCTGGTTCTGTACTGAAGTCTGGAGGGATTATCTTAGACCCGTCACTCCTCATGGAGGGACAGACGGATCCTGCAGGTTCTGCTCTCAGTCTGAGGTTCTGATCTCTGAAACACAAAATGTGATTCAGATCAATTACTGAGAAACTCTGAGATAAAAACACAGAAGAAGATCTGAAGACAAACTGCTGCAGAGAAGCAGAAGGTTTAAGGTTCCGGATCGTCAACCTGGATCACTGGGCCCAGTGTTCCCAGTATATAAACTGGGCCCAGTAAAGAAGTTTCCTTCTCTCAGTGTGTTTATCTCTGAATTGTTGCTCTTTACAGTTTTGGTTGTTTCTGTTTCCATGGATCATTTTTCTCCATTACTGATTTACTCTGGGACACATTCAAATTCTACTGATTTACTGATTTTCTTCATATCTATTTAATTTTAACTTACTTTTTATTTATTTGCTGAAGATAAACAAGTTAATATTAAATAAATCAGTGTGGAGTCACATGAGTCAGTTAGAAACTGGTTTCCTACTTCCTGTCTGAGGGTCCAGGTTCATTACTGAAGTCTGGAGGTTCTTCTCTGGACCTGTCTCTCCTCATAGAGGGACAGACGGATCCTGGAGGCTCTGCCTTGTCCTGCTTTAGGTTCAAATCTTCCATCTTCTGGATTTCAGTGACTCTGAAAGAGAAACCAGAACCAGTCAGTTCCCAGTGATCCAGTCAGCAGAAAGTTGATCCCATCATGTGTTCAGAGGATCAGAGGAACCTGATCCAGCAGGAACCATCTGGGTTTGAATTGTTCTCTCCTTCACTTCTTCATGACCTTCTGATGTCTGCTGGCTGATCCAGAACCTTCTGGAGAACTTCTGACTTTATTAACAACATTTAAAACCTGAAACCTGAACTGGAATCATGTTCCAGGTCTGCAGAAACATCCAGACTGAGGTCAGATGTAGTGAATGAAGGAGTGAACATTTCCTATGAAGTGGTGATGTGTTGGTCCTGAACAGATGGGCTCAGTTAAAGCAGCGGTTCTGAAACCTTTGGGGTCCAGACCTGCTTTAGACGGGCTGCCAGTCCTGCTGCTGAGAGTCGGTTCAGTCAGAGAGGCAGGAATATGTGGAAGGAATATTTTCCAGACGGACCAACAATCAGAGAGATTCAGGATCAGGTGATCCATGGAGATCATGAGGATGATCTGATCTCAGCTTCCAGCAGATCTGTTCAGGTTTCCAGCAGAGCTTAGAATGAATACCTCACCAAAAGGTACATTTAGAGCAGTAATGACTAAGTTGAGGAAACTGAAATTGTAATTCAAAGATAATGCAGGAAAGAACACCTGGTCATAGAAAAGTCTGGAGGAAATTTTAGATGAATGAGGAACCTTAGCAGCCAAAATAGGAATAACTCTGGTAGCAATACTAAGTGTTATTGTTCTGCTTGTGTGTTGTGTGATCCCTATTATGAGGAAATGGATCTTGGGGACTGTATACAGATGGATGACCAAGGACGGTGAACATCAGATGGACTAAACACAAGGTCGCCTGGACCAGTGAACCCATGACCAATTCAAAGGACAGCTGAGCTCGAGGACAATAGATGCCTGAACTAAAAGCTCATGGGATTTTAAAAGATTTAAAAGATTCTAAGGAAATGAAACAGAACTGGGTTGGAATAAAACAGACTCAAGTGGAAGATATTGTTAGCATACACCATTATAGATATTTTTTAAACAACTTATATACAATACAACATGGGTGGTCCACACATAGTTAACACACTAGGAACACGTGTGAATGAGCCTGAATGTGTGAGACAGTATATAAGATAATGTGAGTGTAAGAGTGTGTGGATGAGCACAAGTATTAACCAACCAATACTTTGATTATTATGATTAGTATTTAAATCACACAATCACTCTGATTCTATGTACGTTATGGACACTTCTTCATAATTGTCATAAAGATTATGTATCATTGTTGATGGATGAACCATTATCATGAATATCTATGATTTGGGTCACTGTGGATCCTTGATTGTATTACATTTGTGCCAGATTATGGGATACTGGCAGCTGCCCATGACAATAAGGTAGTTTATCCCTGGAAATAACATAAATCAACAAAAGGCCAATAGGGTTTTTGATCTTATACAAATGAGAGAACAATCATGGAAGCAATGACCAATTGTGTTTAATCAATGTACAGGAATTATTATATTAGCTACATTTACTCATGAAAACAATGTTTACCCCCACTATTCATTTTATTCCACTTTTAAGTGATTTTTATATATATTTCTAAGGTTTATATACAGATTTATGTTCACAGGAAGTGATGTAAACTTAGTATAGCAATTAACAAAAACAACTCCAAAGATTAATTAGGATTCCACTAGCAAGCGGAATAGGGGGGATTATGTAAGAGAGGATGTACTATTTATGGAGTTGTTTTAGTGAAAGGATTTTTGCGCCTCTTTAGGTTAAACTGATCTGACTCCCTTCCTTCCATTTGTGTGCAAAGCCCAAATGGAACCAAAAAATGACTTGGAAAGCATGGCTGTTTGGACAAATTAGAACAACAGTTGGAGACAAATTGGCTGACTCAGCAATTCTGAGAAGGAACAGATGTTGAGTTCATGAGGTCACAAATATTTTAAAGGTCGTCCAACACACACTCAGTATAAGGTGCCAGAATCTCAACGTAAATCAATAAAAGCAACGCCATTGGTTGAAACTTTCCAATTCCCACCAGTGAAGATGAGAGGGTATAAAAAAGGTGATGCTTTGATGTTAAAAATAAGAGGAGATTTTTTGGTTGAGACTTTGGAAGATTTTTGAGTACTGAACTGATGAAACTGTAATGAGGAATCTCTGGCTCATCTATGGCCTAGCAGCAAGAACTACATCTCTGTGAATTATTTCTTTTACTTATATATTTAAGATTATAGCCACCTTTCAATTCTCCAATACTTTGTTTCACAGCCATAACCGACACTCTGAAATTGGCTTCAATCTTTTTCAGAAGCCTCTGCACTTTCAGACAGTTTCCTTTCAGCATGTCACCAAGCTGAAGGAAACGTCAGCAGGACGTTTCCATTAGAAATGCTGGGCTGAGAAATAGTTTGTATGATAAGTTCAGCAGATAATCATTTCCACCAGGTGTTTGCTTTTTGCTGCAGAAAGAAGCCACAGATCTAACAGAATGCTCTGAATCTCAGCTTGTCTTGGTGGAGATAAAATGAGAATTTCAAGGACAGAATTATATGTCATCACAGATAAGAACAGAACCAGCTGCTAACTGTAAATCAACAAATATAAACTTCATCACAACAACCTGATAACCAGCAGATCCCCAAACAGACGTCCACTGGAGATCAGTCTGATAACCAGCAACCTCCGAGGAGCCCAACAGGACAGAACCTGGAAGATTCACTAAAACCAGGAAGATAGGAGTCTGGATGTTCTCCCTGTGCCTGGTGGGTTTTCTCTGGGTTCTCTGGTTTCCTCCTCCCAGTCCAAAAACATGACTGTTGGGTTGACTGACTTCTCCCTAGGTGTTTGCGTGTGAGTATGGTTGTTTTTTCTGTCTGTCTCGGTGTGTAAATCACTGAATGGTTTAGCACCACAATACAATAAAGATCTGCTGTTGTCATGACAACCTTCCAGATCTCAGGTTCTGGTTCTGGGTTAGAACCAGAATCCAACTGATGCTGATCTGAGGATGCAGAACCAGATGCATTCTGGTTCAGCATCCTCAGAACCAGAATCAAACATGGTGAAGCAGCTTTCAGCTTCTATGCACCACAAATCTGGAACAAACTTCCAGAAAACTGCAAAACAGCTGAAACACTGAGAGCCTTTATAATAATAATAATAATCAATTTAATTTGTAATGCACTTTTCATTAATAAAAATCTCAAAGTGCTACATGGTGCATCTAAAAACATAAAATCAGCATTCAAAAACAATAATAAAAAAAGAGTCATTTAAAAGTAGGGTAGGCTTGTCTAAAAGGAAAGAGAGAATCCATAGACAAGGAGCCACAGCAAAGGCTCCATCACCCATAGTCCTTAGTCTTGATCGAGGAAGGTGGAGAAGATTGCAGGCTTAGGATCGTAGGATCTAGAAGGTGAATGTGAGGTAAGAAGGTCCTTCAGGTGATCCGGTGAGGTTCCATATAGACAGTGATGGGTGATAAGTGCCATTTTATATTGAATCCTATATGTAACAGGAAGCCAGTGAAGGTCGTGAAGAGTAGGTGTGATGTGGTTGAATTTACGAGTCTCACTAGGATCCTGGCAGCTCTGTTTTGGATATACTGAAGTCTCTGAAGGTGTTTTCACTCCAATGAACAGCGAGTTACAGACGTCGAGTCTGGAGGAGACAAAGGCTGGATGAGGGTCTCAGCATCAGAACGAGAGAGAGATGAACGAAGTTTGGAAATATTGCGAAGATGAAAAAACAGGTTTTAAACAGGAGCTTAATGTGATTTTCAAATGTGAGGTGAGAGTCGATTCGAACTCCAAGGTTTGTAACAACGGAGGAAATGGGAATGTCTTGTCCAGAGAATGAAATACTGGTCAGAGTCGAGGATTGAACCTGGTGAGGCGTCCGATCAGGATGGCCTCGGTTTTGGAAAAGTTCAACTGAAGAAAGTTCTGGTTCATCCAAGTCTTGATCTCCTCCAGGCAGGACGTTAGTGCAGTAAGTGGAGGTGAAGTAGAAGATGATCCCGTTGTAATGTAAAGTTGCAAATCGTCCGCATAACAGTGAAATGAAATGTTATGGCGATTGATGATTTTACCTGAAGGCAACAAGTGAAGAGAGAAAAGCAAAGGCCCTAAATCTGACCCCTGCGGGACGCCGCAGGACACACTAACGGTCTGGGACTTGGAGTTGCCTAGGCAGATACATTCCAGACTGTTAGAAAGAAAAGATTGAAACCAATCCATGACAGATTCACCGAGACTGACTTCCACATGCAGACGATGTAGGAGGATGTTTTGGTCCACAGTGTCAAATGCAGCAGTGAGATCAAGGAGGACAAGAATGGAAGTACAGCCAGTATCAGCAGCCATGAGAACATCATT
>CAEGAF010185782.1:0-55973 GCA_903067075.1 Micropoecilia bifurca | reverse complement strand
AAAGTTATTAAAAACAAGTTTTTGTCTAAATTAAGGTGAATTCATGGTTCCTTTTTCCACATAATGTAACTGGTAGTGCTTATGATTAAAAAATAATTATTATGTGATCGGTATCGGTAAATGGTATCACTGATCGGCCCTCATGGGTGATCGGTATTGGAATCGGCAGGAAAAAACCTGATCGGCACATCTCTACTTCCTGCATATTGTGTGTATATGTATTGTACACTTTAGTGAGTGAAATGCAAGGAAATAAAGACCCAACAACATAGAACATGTCTTCATCTGATCGTTTATTGCTTCTCTCTGTTCCATCCCAACAACTCTCTCTCTCGTGCTTGGTACACAGCTGGATGTTTCTCTCTTCTCTAAACATGTTAATAATCCTCATTAATCTCCTCCCAAAAAATAACACTAATTCACAACACGACAATACACAAGATACTTAAGTTAGTTTATAATACACAGCTGGAAATGGTGAGGCATTGTCTTGTTGTGATTATATATTTTCTTTCTTTTCATTTTTTTAACAAATGGAAGTCATTTTTAGTACACTTAATGAAGTGAATACAGCTGGCAGAAATTACTGTCCATAGGCAATGCGACATGTAATTGAAGGTAACACTGCCATGGTCCAACACACACACACACACACGCACACACACTTACTTACATACACATGCAAATGCCCACGCATGTACAGATACACAAGGCATGGGCACACATGCAGCTACATGCATACACACTACGACGATGGGATTTCACTAGCCATGACATGATGACATGATGAGAGCTCATCTCGACAGTTTTAACCAGAGGTTTCTGCTCATGTGAAACAAAATGCCTCGCTGACTGAGGGCCGGCTGAGGCTTTATATATACTGACAGAAAGGTGCAGAGAGGGGAGACACTGCAGCTATGGCAGACACGATAACACCCACAATACGAGAAGGGGACGAGACGGCACAAAGGCAGGAGGACCAGGGACGGACAGAGAGCAGGAAGCCAGCGAGGTAGAGTGAAAGAAATAGAGCAGAGGGCGTGACTTCATGAATGCAGGTGTGTTTCAGTTCTTCTCCAGTGTTTTCTTTGGTCCATTTGCCCAGGATCTTTTTTTTTTCTTCTTTTTTTCCTTTTTGTACATTTTGAAAATTGTAGAGCGTTTTACCGATTTGTGTTTAGTTCAGACAAGGCCAATATAGTGTTTATGCATGTTTTGGTGGACATGTGTTGCTGAGATCAAAGCTCCAGTCGTCAGATTACACTCTCAAAGAGGAGGGTGCTCTTCGTCTCTGCAGCGGGCAGCAGCTTGGTCTCGCTTTCTGGCGCTAAGTACTCCAGGTGGTGTCTGCCCCAGATGGGTGTAGTTAGGTTTTGCCACCGCTGCAGGAGGGAAAGACAATAAAAACACGACAAGCTCTGAATCAGGGAAATGTTCAAGCTTGTTGTGTATCCAAAGAGCCAGAATTATTCAAATGTATCATTACCTGAAAGCCCCCAAAAAAGATAATCTCACCTCCCGCAGAGGTCCTTTGCATCGCAGCAGCTTATAGAGAACAGTAAGAGGAATACAGAGCATAGAAGAAAGAGCCAGTGCCCATCCAAGTGCTTCTCCCCATACAGGGTAGGTGTACACCGTGTTGTAGGTGAGGGGTTGGTAGTTCACCACGTGGAAGAGGAACACTGCCTGCAGAAACACATGAAACCCCGTTAGGTTAATACAAACCGGCAAAGTCAAATAGAAAGGGTCCGAAACCTCACATACCACGCAGACGAAAGGCGTGATGTAGGACCAGCACCACTTCATGTAGGGTAAGGGCTGATAGCCAATCATACGAGCCACGTCGTCCATGAAACGGTCTGCGCCTGGGAAGGGGGACACGAGGACGTTGCTTTGAACCGGCCAGCTGCGTAGTTTCTGTTGAGTCTGCTGCAAGGAATTAACTCACCATAAACCCATGCGATCACGACACACTCCCAGAAGGCCTGCCACAGCAACGTGATGCCGCTGGCAGAGTAGTAGTCAAAAATTTGGAACACATACATCCCTCCCTGACGGAAAACATAAAGAGCATTCACTGAATTACTTCATTTGATCCAGTACATTATTAATCTGCTCTTAATATTTTAATGAAACTTTGGTAACACTTTATTTGAAGGCGTGTGCATAAGACTGACATGACACGACACTGTCAAAAACATGACATAACCCCTGTCATGAACATAAAAGTTTTTACGAATGTTTAAGACTCTTGTCATAAAGTGTCATTTGGTAAATAATGACACTTTTAATGCAAAGTGGCTCTAAAAGTTGCATTTAAAGTCCATTAAAAATGCCAACTTTGCATTAAATTATCATAATTTACAAAATCATGCAAAGTTGGCACTTTTAATGGACTTTCAATGCAACTTTCTTACCATCACAGTAAGTTATGATAAAAAAAAAAACATTCAAAACCCTTTTCACACCTCTGTGACCATGGACAAGTCAATAAGGAAGCAGATGATGCAGCAGATGGCAGCAACTACTTCTCGTCTCAATGAGGCAAGGGCAGATTTAGGAGGCAGCATGTCCATGAGTCCTGTTATCAGGCCTTCCACCCCGACGAACTGAACAGTAGAGAAGATAGGAGAAAAGTTGATGAGAATCTAGTAGACAACACAGGGGCATAGAGGGATTTGGAAGTTTTCTACGTTATTACTTGTGGAAGGGATTCGTCAGATAACAATATCAGAATGTTATAATTTAAAAACTGCAAAAAAGTTCTGACTCTCCCCTCAGATTCAAGTGTTTTTTAATGAGATGCCAAAGGAAGGGCTGAAGTGACTGGACCGTTTGCTGGCTGTACTTTTCCCCTCACTTGCAAAGAAAAACAGGCAAATAAAGCTGACTGAAAATATCTCCAGCCTAAAAGAACAGATACATTCATGGTGTGGAAACTAAAAGAGCACCACCCATCACTCTTAAGGTAAAACTAGTCTCTTTAAAGCCCACAAATAGCTTTATCCAAGAAAACAGCTTGAGTAATTAGCCAGCTGTTATCCCTGTGTACAGAGCCACAGCTGCTTCAATACACAAACAGCAACAGACATAAGGCTAAATTTAAAGGTTGTTTATTCAGGGTTTTCACTTTGTATATATTTTTGTGGCTTTTAGTTCCAGTTGAGCAGAATATTTTTAGCTTATTGATCAACAACTTGGTTTTATTTTATTCATGCTAATATTTATTTTGTCTGGCTATGTTTCACTGCTTTTATTATCATTTTGTAGTTTCCATGTTTTACTGATTTGTTTACAGCAATTGGTCACTTATTGTTTTAAATGTAAGGCAACTCTGAGTACCTTTTACTAACGATCCAAACCCAAAATACAATAATTAAATATTATATTGTATAATAAAAGCAGCATAGGGAGCAGAAGGGAATAAAAACAGCTTTTCTGAATTACTTAAAACCAATTAGCTTGTGACATATCTTGTTTAAATTATTTAGGCATATATAAAGTGCTTTAAATGACGTTACAGCAATATTTCATAAACTTCAGGAGAAATTAGTAAGAATCTCAAACCAGCCCATGCCTGTCTGGAAGCAACAACATCAGGTTCAGACTCAAAACATCTTTTGTTTTTCATCAAGAAGTTAATATGAAGTGTTACAGCGAACACCGAGTTCTTTGTTTCTAACAGACTGCTGCATGAATCCGCTCACTGCTCAGTGTCCCCGTCAAACTGCAGATGTTCAATCTAACTGAAAAAGTGCCTTATACACTGGAGATTTGAATGACATCCCTTTCCAGTCTCCTCACGCAACAATGTATTTATGGACGCTTGCAGGAAAATAGTTTGGCTTTCAAAATAGAACAACAAACTCACAGCACGTTCTTGTGCAACGTGGCATTGGCAGAAGGAGAAAGAGAAAACGAAAACAAAAGGACAAGAAATGAGGACAAGAATGGAAAGTGAGAGTAAGTGAATGGGTCTGAGAGCAGACAGACACTCTCTGTGTGAATCAGACAGAAGTTTCATTGAGAAATCTCCGGGCTCCTAGACAATAGATGTAGGCCTTGGCTCAAACAGGAACACAGCAAAGAGGGTGCAAAGAAACGCCGTAGATGTGGTGTGTTTGAGTCGTTTGTGTGAAAAGAAGTGAGTCAGAAAAAGGCAGAAAATAAAAAAAAGTGGCTGAGCTACATTGTGTATGAATGATTTTAACACCTAAATCATATTCATGTATGTTTTTGTGGATGCACTTGAACTAATCTTTTTTCAGGGTGAAATTATTGTACAAAACACAACCTCAATTCATTTCTCATATGTTCTTGAAGTTTTTAGATTAGGGAATGATGTTCTGAGATCTTTTAGTAAACTTTAAGCTGTAAGGGATTTGTTGATTATGCAGGTCAAACAGTACTCAGGTTTCATAACTTAATAATAGATATGGTGTCACTTGGGCCAGGTTAGTCTGGATATATTTATACTAAATCATCATTTCAAACATGTATCTTTTAACCTTAGTTATTATTGTCTGATACTGAACTACTCATCATTTGAAACCTTTAATTGTGGGGGAAAAAGGAGAATCAGAATACATTCGTAAGAGAATAAAAGCTTTTTGTCACCACAACATAGACATCTTTGACTGTATAATTTAGTAGTCACAAAATTGTGTGAATTGGAGACAAACTGGAGAAAATTCACTGCTAAATTAACAGTGAATTGTGAATTAACACCCAGTTTAGTTTTTGTTTGTGAAACTCACTGAAGCTGAATGTTTCAAATAATTCCACCCTGGATAAAGAATAGCTTAAAGTCTTCCTTAAAGTCGCAGAATTACTACGACAATTATGTCTGTGGTGCATTTGTGCAAACGTTTCAAACTGGATGCGCTTTAAATTTAAATAGAGTCGCAGTGTCAGGATAAGACATTGAACTCAGTTCCCTCTGAGCTAATGTCTTTCACCAAGGTCAAGTCTCAGCATTACCTGACTGTCCAGGCCCAATACGAGTAACATGAAGAAAAACAGCGCTGCCCAAAGCGGTGCCAGAGGCATCAGAGTCACAGCCTTGGGGTAGGCTATGAATGCCAGGCCTGGGCCTGCACACAGAGAAACACAGTTAGAATGACAAAACCCTTCGATACTGAGAGTGACTCATAACTGATGAGGTGGACTCACCACTCTCAGCCACTTTACTGATGTCCACTCCCTGTTCTGCAGCCATGAAGCCCAGAGCAGAGAACACAACGAAGCCAGCAAAAAAACTGGTTCCGCTGTTGATAAGAGCCAGGATAAATGCATCCCTGCAGGGAAATGCAAAATAAAAAAAGACAAAAAAAACAATACAATTACTCGAAGAAAAAAAAAAACGTGGGGAAAATATGTCATGACGTAGCGTAGGCTTATGTAACACACTCAAGACAGACCCAAGCAAAGAGGAGATAGCCTGGGATGGTAAATTAAAGATCAATAGCAATTTCTCTGAAATGCATAGCTGTCTTAGATAGCAAGGAGAGCTAATGCCTCCGACTGCCAGACAAGTTCCCCTTCAAATCTATATTTCCATTTTGTGTGCTATTAGAAGCAGTCGTGTGAGTTAAGTGACTCATGCTGGAGTATGTTCTGTTGGAAACACTGAGGTACACTTCAGAATCTAAAACAACGTGTCTGTTTTTGGACTTATACGCAACTATAAGTCCAACTGTATTGAGGTCTACAGTAGCACAACTCCACTCAGATATGAGGAATGTATAAACAACATCTGCACTGGTTGCTGTAATACTGTTTCATGGTAATGTTCATGATGACCCTCCTCTAAGGAAAAATGTCAACAGCCTCTAGGAATCAATTTTCCTTCCCCACTGCTGTTTTTCCTTTGCTCTATTCACAGGCGCTTCTGTGACTTTTCCTGTAAACAAACACAAGCAAACACCTTGAATCCCTCTGAGTAGAGACTGTCTGAGAATGTGTGCCGTAATCCCGATTTATTACAGCATTCAAACAAGGACGAAAGAAAATTCTTTGAAACCAAATGGAGCTCAGTTCAGGGAAATTGATTGATTTATTTCTTATTAACGAAAAGACGGCATGCATTAAAATAGTTTGAACAGCAGCTGCCTTCCAGTCATTACGGCTAATGTGTTCATTTTCAAGGTACCCTGTCAAATGGTTCCGAACAACACTGTTAGTAGGTCGATAGAGTGTTACTTTTGAAGCACCATGGCAAACCTGTCATTAAAGAAAGCTGTTGTCTGGAAAGGCATGCGTACCTATTGAACTTTTTCACATTATGCCCTATTGCAATTAGGGATTGCAGTGTGCTTCATGGCAATTTGATGTGACAGAACAAGACAGAGCAGTGCATAATTGTGAAGAGGAAGAAAGTTTCTTCAAATTTCTTTGCATTATATTTAGCTGATTTTTCATAAAGGAAATCCTCTTCAACTAGCTGTTTTCAGAAATCATTCAAATAGCAAACATACATTATTTGTGAGTAAGAATAGACCCAAGTGTCTTGTGAAGACCCCAGGGTTTTGTAAGAGAATGTAATGACCTGCATGTGTAACTCAGTGTGTGGCAAAAAAAGGCCACTGCTCATCAACTTGAATACATCATTTCCACTGTTAAACCTGGTAGTAGCAGTAATATGATGTGAGAAAAATATTTACTTTGGGATTAATACAGAGCTGAAGAGAAGATGGATTAAGCTAATTTCAAGATAATCCTTGAACAAAAACCGGTTAGAGGCTCTTAATCACCTGAGACTCAGTTCACCATCCAGCACAAGTAAACTAAACACAGAGCCAGATCTATAATGCAACAATTTAGACCAAAAGTGTATTTGTGTGCTAGAAAGTCACAGTTCAAACTTAAACTGAGAATCTGTGGGAAAATGTTAAAATTGCTGTTCAAAGACAGGTTCTCCATAAATCTGACTGAACCTCAGCACAAAATAATTGGGGAACGTTTTAGTCTTTACATGTGCAATGGTGGTGGAGAGATACAAAGACTTGCAGCTGCGATAGCAGCATGAGGTGATTCTACACTCGATGGAGTCAGGAAAGATAAAAATAAATGCACACCACAGTTTTCATTTCTATCTGTAAACGTGACAAAAAACATGTTTACTTTTCTTTCATTTCACCTTTATTTCTATTGTTTAGTACACATCACAATAAATACTATAAAGTTTGTTATTATAAAGTGAAATATGTGAAAAAGTTCAATGCAGTTAGAAAAGTTTTCAAAATGACTGCATTTTCTGACGTGTTGGATGTGAGAGAGCTAACATTTACCATAACAGAACATGATCTTGTAACTTCCAACTAAGGTTAAAGAAGAAAAGAGCGAAATATTTATGAAATCCCTTTTTTATGAGCATTCCAAATATGCAGGCTACGTTGTTGAGATTTACCACAGAGGTCCACACTACTATTCCAGAATTATGCAACTATTGCTCAATGTCACAAACGTTGCTGAAACATGTGAAAGCGCACGCAGCAAACAAAAATGAAACCTTATTTGGACAGAACTTTACGCACACTTTCAGGAAAACTATAGGAGAAATATTATTTAAGTTAGAGCGGTCTACCTGGAAGCATTTTAAATTTTGTTTATTCTTCGAACGCAATACCAAGTTTAATATTTATAACACCCGTAGAACAGTGGACGTTACGTAATAAGACTTAGGAAGACCAAATGAGTGTATTGGGAGGAAAAGTAAGGTCATGACTTCTTTTTCAAAGTGTCCTCTTTTCAGAATCAGCGGTGTCTGGATTTTATGCCGTGTAAAAACTCACTGGTAACAGTTGTTATGGAAGCGGTTGTAGCTGCCCAGTGCAGTTAGGGCACCAAGTCCGATGGCATAGGAGAAGAAAATCTGAGTGCCAGCATCAATCCACACCTATCATGGAGAATTAAAAGACTATTTCCAACAATCCTGATCCATTCATTAAGATGTCTTTGTTTGTTCAAATTCTCTTATATTACTTTGTTTCTGGACAGTAAAAAAAAAAAAAAAAAAGTGTAATGGAAGAAGGTTACCTGTGCTTCTCCCAGTTTGGACCAGTCTGGTTTTAGGTAGTAAACAATTCCATCGAGAGCTCCAGGCAGGCTGACTCCATGAGCCAGAAGAACCACCAGAACCAAGTAGGGGAACAGAGCTGTGAAGTACACAACCTAAACAAATCGCACACATTAAAAAAAGAGCTTCAGGTGCACTTCTTTACAATCTGACACTAATTAATTCTTTAGGAATTGATTGCTGATGTGCAAGGAAGTCCTAATACTACATAACTTTGATTAGTTCTTAGGTGTAGCTTGTTGAACAAGATTTTATTTGGAGATGCCCAAGAAAAGGAGGCTAACTACAAATAAACAGCACACTTTTCTCAGCAGTTAAACAATGTTCTATTATCGTTCCATTTCATTATGTTGCTCTAGTACTAAACAATTTCAGCATGGCAAAATGTGGAAATATTTAAAGGTTTTGAAAACTTTTGAAACTTAAAAAAATATAAATGATAGTTAATTTGGTTAAATTCCTTTGTGCTATTGTAGAATGTTTCTTATCACTTCGAATGTGTGATTACCTGCTTTTGCAAATACTCAAGGCACAAGCAGAAGCAGATTACGCACTTCCTTTAGGAGATTTGTAAGGGACTCTGGCGGGTTACTGGGAAGAAAAGGTGGCCTGTTGACGGAAACCCAGAAAACACGGTGCTTCGGTACACCTTTTCTGAAAGTTCTCTATATCAAGTTATTATAAGGAGGCCGCTCCCAGTCAACATGTAAAAGTGTGAGTCTGGTGGGAATAAAATAGTGAAAGAGCAGTTTGTCCTGGTCTAAGGGAAACATGGGCAGGAAAAGGCCCCTTTGAGCTTGCAAACATGTACATAGTGGAAAGGCAATAAGCAGCTTACAGCAGGTCGGTTCAATCTGATTCATTATTTTTACTCTCCCTCTATAAGCTCCAGCTGCTGTGGGAGTCACAAGAATGTACATTTCTACCTTACAAAATGAGGATTCTTGGCAACTTTTTGAAGAAAATAAAAACAAGAAGTAGCTAGATGTTTGCTCAGATTACATTCTAAGAAATATTTGGGGATCATCAAATGTTTTAAAGACTTTCAGAAATAGGCAAGCATTCAAAGAAAGTTCTTTTAGTCCACAGCCCTCCTCTATGCTAAAGCTAATTTGGAGCCGAGAAGGGGAAAATACGCTGCAGTTACTTTCTCTTTCGCATTCCCAGCAAATGTTTGTGTGCGCCTTTCATACAGCCTACCAATGAGGCTAAAAATAATAATCTGGTTTATGTGAACCTAAATAATGACGTGTGATGCTAGGTAGGTGTTAGTATTTTGCCTCTACATAAGACATTACCTTGCCAGTAGATTTCACTCCTTTCCATATGCAAAAGTAAACGATGACCCAGGTGGCTATGAGACACAGCACCATCTCATAGCTGATCATACCGGGTTCATGCAAGCCTCCAGAGAGACGGAGCACTTTACGTCTGGAAAGGAAAGCAGGAGTCTGATTTGGGGCTAAATTAGGCAAAAAAAACAAAACTGAATGATTTCAAAAGTATATTCACAGTGAAACAACTTAAACACTGTGATTGAACTGAGCTGTGTTTTTCCAAATCAAATCACTAGTTTGGCTTGCAAATTGAGAAAAACACAGACACATCAAATATACAAAACACATTTCGAATGAGGAAACTGTAACTTTGTCTGTGTCTTTGTTTGGCTTCGGGTTTCTAAATTTCGTCACGCTCAAGTGAGGGATCTAAACCTACTTACTCCCAGAACTCGATGACCGGGGAGCGCAGACCCTCAGTCTCCATGCAGCTGTTATTGATCAGAAGAAGGGAGGTCAGATTCAGCGGGGGCAGGGTGGACGAGAGGTTGGAGGGGGAGGCAGCAGCCGTCGGCAGAGCGCTGCGGTTGTGGCAGGCGCGTCGGAAGTCCTGTGTGCAGTTGGGGGTGTTCCAAGGGTGTCCGCAGGTGGCCCACGGCAGTTGGTCAGTGAATGAGTGGAAGAAATAGTAGAGGCCCCACACCAGTATCATGATGTAGTAGGTATTACAAAAAAACACAATCACCATCGATGCTAGTCCCAGACCTAGAGAAGAGAGGAAAGTGTTTGATTCCCTCAGCAGAACTGAGTATCAGAGTTTGCCACAGAATTACTGAGAAGTGTTTACCCTTAAAAAGCGGAGCGATGTTCCACGCAGAGACTCCTCCTTGCTTCATGAACTGGCCCAATGCGATCTCCAGGAAGAAGACAGGGATTCCCCCGATGAACACGATTATCAAGTAGGGGATCAGGAAAACCCCTGAAAAACACACATTCACACAGACTATTTAATGCATCTCTGTTTTTCTGTACCGCTGAAGCTTTAGTCGTTTTCCGTCCGTAGTTTTTAGGTGCAAAAAGGACCCACCTGTAACAAAATGTCAATTTGTAGTCACCTTTGGGAAACAAAGTAGTACACTGACCCACAGCTAAGTTCAGTAGTTACCAGAACAATTCATTGTAACGCAAAGTTCATGTTTATTTTTTGAGCCTCTAACCTCTGTGTTTTAATAAATGTGCTGGATTTGGAACTATTAGCAGTCTTTTGGAAACCACAGAGTTAAAGTGAGGATCTACATCAGTGGTCTCAAACAGCAAGTCTGAAGTCCTGGAACTTTTAGGCGTCTCTCTGCTTCAGCACATCTGGCTCAAGTATTAGCTCATTAGCAGAGCTCTGTGGAGCCAGACTGCATGGTAGAGGGGAACGTCTATTGTTTAATCCAAGTGTGAAGGACAAGGGACTTATCTAAAAGTTGCAGGACTCTGCAACCTCGAGATATGCAGTTTGAGACCACTGGTCTACACTAACTAGGGAAAACACACACAGGAACTTATATTTATAGTTAGCAAAGCTAATCACAAGCATACAATGATGGAGAATGTGTCCAATGTGACATACAAAATATTTGGTGTTTTTTTTAATGAGCAACACACCGCTTTATAGTGTCTGCTCTCATCCCTGCTCCTAAATATTCAAAGCAGGAAGGTAAAGTAAATACGTATTTTCTTTTAATCTCTGTGAAATTCCTGAAGATGGCAAAGAGAAATTGGAAGTTGGGAAAAACTAGTTTTGGCAGGCCACGGTTTGAAAAAATAAATGCAATAAGACGCCAGTAATAAATAATTTATTTATGTCTGTATTATTATATATCAGAGATCGGGAAAGTGTTTTCATTTTCTATTCCAAAGAAATACAACTTGTAGGAAAGACAGGCATATTGACAGAAACAAAGTCTAATACTAAATGTAAAAAACAGGTTTAAGGTTTTAGGGACAACTTGGAGTTAAAAGGTAAAAAAAGACGAAATATGTGAAATCCATGGAGGAGGACAGACCAGATGTTCAGTGTGAAATAACCACAATGTCTCCCTTTTTCACAAGTCTTTGGTCACATTAGCAGAGTACGGTATCAGACCTCAACTTTGAAGCTGCAAGGTGGCAAGGCAGAATAAGGAGACGATATGAGGACAATCGACAGGAAGCCGAGACATGTAGAACTTGGTTGTGCTAATGGCTTTTCTGCGTTGTGCCAATTCCTCTTTTTGGATTCTTATACTGATCAGCAGAAGGGGGGAGAAACTCACAGAAATGTGGCATGAGCCATTCAAATCACTGAAGGGCATTTCAACCACTTGGTTTTGTTAATAACAGAGCCGAGCGATGCCAACATAGTGCGCAGATGGGAGGGAGTCACATGACGGCGATGACGCAGAGCAGAAAGAGGCCGAGAAGAAAGGAGGGAAAGATGGATAGATTACATGAGAGGCAGGCAGGGAACTGGGACAGCGCTACGGAGCTCTGACAGAGAGCAACAAAATAAATATCACACACCGAAGCAATGACTTTGAGGGCTCTGTCACTTGACAGCTTTAGCTCCTCTTTCTGTTTTTAAATGTCGTTTCTCGGAGAGAAGGGAGCTCTAGCCAAATAAGGAAGCATTTGCGAGCCAAAGAGAGAAGAGGGTTGGGAGAGCAGGAGAGAGAAAGACACAGAGGTCTGCGCTGACATATCTCAACATATTGTTCAAATTATCAAGTCGCAGGCTTGACAGGCTTAAATAAATCCTCTGTAATCCTGAAAGGACGAGACACATTGGCTGATTTACAGAGAAACATCTGATTTGTAGGGGATTACTTACATAATTTTACATTGGTTTAGTCTTTTAGTGTTTCACGCAGGCGGCCTTTTTGTTTCATTTTCAAGCAGGTGCTGCAGGAGACTTTTGCTGTACAACAAAATGTAATTGATCAAGTTGTCGCTGCGCCCTCGAGCTGATCAAGGGCGCAGCGACTGTCGCAGATGAGAACGTGCCGACGCCGAGAGGACGAATGGACGGGCTATTACGTAACACATCCATACGCCTCCCCATGCTGGAAGAGAACACCTCTGTACCCATCAGGATTGCAGGTCAGGCGCGCAGGGGGCGCACTGTGTGAGGCAGAGTATTGTTATATGATACTAGTAGGTGGGTATCAGCGTTACTGGTCACAACACACACACGCATACATGAGGGAGGGCGGTGTTATCGCACAATCAGCTTTATTTCAATGAAGCACCTCGTAAAAAAAACTGAAAAGTGGGTAGGGCAGCGATAAAGAAAAATCAAGGGCAAAAGTCGCAGTGAGGTGAGGTAATTCTTGGGCAAAGTGACTTACTTTACCAACCTGACATAAAGCCGGTCGAAGGCGTGATAGGGAAACGAGAGCAGGGCAAACGCAGCTGGACTATTTGTTCTAAGTCCGACCGTTAAGTAGCGGCTGGCTATAATAAATAAAGAATCACGTGGAGAGGCTGAGCTACGTGTTCACAGGCACGCAGGCCTTTCTAGACCTGCCCTTAAAGGACTATGGCTCACCATGTTGGCAACAAACCATACGTACTGTGTGAAGTGCACTGACAGATAAAGCTTCAGTTACTGAGTCTTCCTTTTCATGAAAATCCAATTTACATATGTACACTATAGGAAAGTTATATAACCTCACTTTTTACTTGAAATGGACTAAACCTTCTCTTTACAACAGATCTAGTTAAGGTTACCAAAATTATTTCTATTTGCTAAAAGCTTGAATAATGAGCAACAGATTTGCTTTGCCAATGTATTAAACAACTTTTGATACATTAGCATTTTCACAGATTTAGGTATGCCTCTATAAATATGACATAGATGACATGACATGTATGTAAATATCTACTTTTGACAGTATTTTGCCATTAAAATGACTCGTCATCGGAAATACACTTATTCTAAAGATTATTGATGCTCTTGGGATATTTTGGATTAGAAATAATTTTCATTCAACTGAGAAGTTTGTTTCTATTAGGAAAGGGGGGCAAGCATCTCACAAAAGATAATAAATCCCAACAAAAGCTACATCACTACATAAGAAAAAGTTTTTTTTATTTACATTTGAATAAAACAGCATATTGAATTTTTTCATACACCTCCCAAGAATCAGTTGAAAAATCTGTATTTGGTGTTATAGTAAAACCTTCTTAAAACTGGTGACCAGCTTTTTGCATGTTTCTACTGCTATTTTGATTATTTATCTTTGGTGATGACCTCCAAGTCTTTGAAGCTGGAAGGCCTCCTTGCCATCACCCTAATCTTTAGCTCCAGATTCTTTATCAAATTCAAGATAGCATTCGGGCTGGGTCGCCCCAAAACACTAGTATTACTTCCATCTAGAAGAGAAAAGACATTAACCGAACTCTACCAGGGATATGAATAATTATGCGTAGTTTCACTCTGTTATGGATGTTTTGTTGTACTTGAGAAGCGCTGAAGAGGTCAACATTTATTTATTTATGTAACAGATTAAGGAAGCATTCAGGGCCTGCATTCAATTCCTTCTTTGTTTATGTCAGTTCCTCACCAACACAACACAGACGGTTGGCGATGGCAGACACAAAGGAGAAGTCAGGAGAATGGAATTCCAAAATTTTTAAACTAAAACAGATAACTGACCAGATGATCCCACAAGGCTGTGCAAACCAACTGAATATCTACCAAAATAAAGATATTTGAATCACTCCATCGTAAAAAAGAAACTCTGGAACAAACAGAATTGTGTTTAAATCAATTCTAGGGTTTTAAAACTTCACCTTGAGTATTCACTCAACATACCATGGATTCCAGCATGTCAATACAGAAAGATAAGACAAAAATGTTTTCTGTGAAAAGCCTATCACAACCCAAGAATTCAAGAAATGTGTTAAATATGCAAAGACCTAGAACTCAAAGGGAGCGCACTTTAACTCATAACTGTGGAATAACCTTTAATCCAAATGGTTAACAAACTAATGTTGAACCCTTCTGGAGGAAAGCTATGCAGATCAGATGATGACAAGGCTCATCAGGAATTGGGTTAATTGCACTGAGGAGTTGATTCTCATTAGGGAAACACAAGGGGCAGAAACTGCTGAATAAGCTGGTGGAATGCAAGGGCTGCATTTTCTGTGTAGAGCACCCAGCTGGACGCTTTATGACTACCTTTAATCAAAGAGAGTTCAATTTGCCTTACTTGTTTCCTTGTGGTTGTATTTCAACTGAACTGAACAGAAAGCACACGTACAAACACTTTGAATGGACCAAACACAGATGGAGATCATGACGGAAATTTTTACATTTTTAGTTCTACACCTGATCATTTATTAGTTTGAAGTCGATTTACTGATAAAAATTAAAAAGTCTTTATTTTCCCTTGCAAAGTATTCCTATAATTCATTGAATATAAACTAATTTTCATTTTAAATAATGAATTTATGTGGAATAAATTCAGCATAAGTCACTATAACATGATATAAATATAATTGAAACTATTAACAGTGTGATCTAATATATTTTTTTCTAGCAACAGGCCTGTATTTTATATTATACAGATCTGTGTGGGTGAGAACTCTCAACATGTCATATTAATAATGAGGTAAATTAACTCTGTGTGCTTTCATAAAACACTTTGATAGATACCACAATTAACTTCCTGTTTTTCTTCCTTTAAATGGTCCTAGGCCAACTGGAGAAACATGTGAGCAATCAAATTTTTAAAAGCTTTTATTATGTAACATTTAATTAGATATCAGGCCTTCACTGATCTGTGCCAATTTCTGATGTTTTCATGTGTGAGTTGACAGTTTTGATTGTGGACGAGTTAAATTTATTTCTTTTTGAAAGACTGATGTTTAGAGGATATTTGATCAATTAAATGAAAAAAAAACATGCTAATCCTAGGATTACAAATGTGCTGTTGGTTCTTTGGTAGAGGTAGTGAGAAAATAAAGAAATGACATTATCCTCATTTGTTCCTGTGTATAAATGGTCCTAATCATAATCTGATTTTTACATGACTCAGTAACAAAAATTTAACTAACAACCATGCCATTTCTAGACATGTTTCATAGTGAAAACAGAAATGTCAGTTTCCAGATTTTTTTTGCATTTACAAATGTATTTGACCTGACTCAAAGACTTGCTCATGCCGATTGGTGCAAAAATGTTAAATAAAATTAAATACTAAGTAACATCATCCAGTTTTTATGAGCATTTCTAAATGTCAAGCTACTTCAAAGTTTCTGAAAGTCAGTGCTGTGCATCAGACATACTCAAGAAAGTCTTACCATGTCTGTGTGCGCTCAAAGCAGAGACCTAGAACGGCCTTTGAAGCTCACCTCCTCCATTCTTGTAGCAGAGATAAGGGAACCGCCACACGTTGCCCAAGCCCACAGCGAATCCCACGCAGGACATGATGAAGTCCATCTGTCTGGTCCAGGTCTCTCGCTCTCCTTCCTGTCCCGCCACGGCCCCGTTCCCGGTCCCTGTTGCGGCCCCGTCCTGGGTCTGCGGTGGGCCAGCCCCTCCACCCTCTCCACACCCTGGGTCGGCACCAAGCACCGGCACCAGGGGGCGAGCTGACCCCCCGCCCTCCTCCTCGGACAAGGCCCCTGCCTCCGTCTGGGAGACACTGATTTCATCTGAACACAGAGAGAGGGGTCAGATGACAAAGGAAAGGGAGATGGGATGAGGTGGAGCAATGAATGGATCTGACATGGATCTGTATGAGAGCAAGACCTGGATAAATCAGCAAGGGAGACTGTGACACATTCTACGTCATCACAGACGACCCACTGTCTCTGAGACCACAAGTACAATGAATGGAAACTAAAGGGGCTTGATTCCCATTCATAAGCACATCTCGTCACAAACCTTCTGTCTTGCAATTTTACATTTCGAAGCTACCGGTACTGTGTTGGAGTGCTCTGTGATCACTGATCCCTCCCCCGATGTTCCTCCTCTGTCTGCGTCTCACAAGCGGCGTGATCGGTGTGCTGCAGCACACAAGCCCAGCAGAGCCACCTCGACTCAGCTCCTCTGTTACTCATAAACCTTTTGTCTCCTCTGTTTTACATAACCCACTAAATAAGGGTGAGGCCACGTCACTTTTCACCAGTGGCATTCCAGGATACGAGGAGTCAGACGCCCTGAGATGGATGCAAAGCGGGGCAGATGAATCCAGATCGGAGCAGTTTAAAGGGGCTGTGCGCGTGCGTGTATACGGATGAGGAGGGAGGAACAAATTGGGAGAAATTATTCAGGCATCAGCGTGGAAAGACGATGTCTTTGGTTTGAGATGATTCATGTGAGGAAGAGCTGCGTGGCGTATTGTTAATTAAAAATAAATCAGTGGCCTGGTGGAGAATACAATGAGACAGAGGATAGTATATATATATATATATAAACACTAAGGTTGGGGAAAAATCTATTTTAAGAAGGCTGGAGCATAACAGAAAGACCAGCCTTACCAAGCTGAGGAACAAAGTCCAGAGGATTTTCATTTTAAATAAAGTGAATTCTCCTTTCAGAGCGTAACTGTTCAGTTTCAGTGTAACTGCAGGCTGCATGTGCCACATTTATTGTCATGTCTCATGATGTATTAAGCAATAAAGGCAGAAGATGGTAGAGTTCAGCTGTTGTGTCTGATCCCTGGTGAATAACGTGAAAACAACGATGCATTCATTCATCTAAAGGTGTTGAAATGTCTGCTAAATGTTTAATCAGCTGTAAAGTTAAAAATAAATAAATAACATTAAACAGGATGTCCATGCAACGCTTACCTTGGCTGTTCTCTTCCAGCTCAGGTGACATGTTAAGTGAAGAAAGAAGCTGGTAGTTTTTTTGTTACGGCAGAGGGAAGCTTTCAAGTTTTTATCTGTTTGTTTGAAAAAAAAAAAAAAAAAAACAAAAAAAACGTACCCGGCTGGCTCAGAGGGGGCGACGAGAGAGATGTAGCCACAATGTAGGCTACACTGCTCCAATTGTTCTTGTTGTTATCTGAGTTTGTTATTTCTTCTCTCTGGAATTATAAAAAAAAAAGATTCAGTTTTTTTTTTAAATATCGCACGTTGGAACCCCTCAGCTCAGCCGAAAGAGATGGGAAAAAAATGTCACAAAGCGTCGCGGTCAGTTGAGCCGTTGTCAAGGAGGAGATTCAAAAGCAGTCGACGAAGCACTTGAAGGTAAGCCTGAAGAATCTCATGGATAACCCCTTAAATGAAAAATGATACTACGCCTAGGGGGAAATAATTTGTATGATTATTTGATTCAGCAGCTCGGTTAGAAGTCCATGATCCCTGTTCTGCGAGGTGCCGCGGTTCGACGGCTCGGAGAATGTGATCCGCTCCACTCGACGGTCCGTTAGCTGTGGCGGACACTCTGCCCCCGCCTCCTCGTGCTGCCGGCCAACTGACGTGATTGGCTGAGGGGAGTTTCCCCCGTGCTGTGCGCGCACAGCATCAGCAGCAGCAGCAGCAGCAGCAGCAGCCAGAAAGCGTCACGACAAAGATGCGTCGATTACGTCCTTGACCTGATATCAATGGAAATGATAGCGGATAGGATAAGGGCACCGCGCGCTGTCTGATGCCGAGCGGTTTGTTTGTTTGTTTGTTTGTTTGTTTTTTAATTGGTCCCGTATCTCAAGGCCCCAGGAAATGTGTTAATATTATCCGTCTGACATGAACTTGGTTTATTTAGACTGTATCTAAACCCGTAATCAAGTAAAACCAATCATTTGCTACTTTGAAACTATCTTAAAAATAAGCAGAGAGAGAGAGGGAAAAAAAACATTTAAGTTTTTCTTTGGTCGCCCTGCCCAAAGATCTAACCCTGCAAACTCGGTGCAATTATTAGTTTTTGTTTGTTTGTTTATTCTTACATAAATGTTGGAAAAAGGAATGCTGACGTAATTTTTCATAGGTTTTCCTCCAGATATTTGTGTGTTACACATTCAGTGTTTTAGAAAACATTTGAGAAAGAGTGATAAAACATTACATTTGGCATAAAACTAACAGTAGGAAGAACATCGTGCCAACAGGAAGATGTGATCCTATTGATCTGAGGATTCTTTGCTGCTACAATACCTGAATTACTTGTCATAATTGATTACATAAATTATGCTCTTAAGCTTAGCTGCAGCAAGATAATAAGCTGAAGCATTCAGAGGCAATATGTCCGCCTCTGAATATCTAACAAAACCTCTCAAATCAGTATTTTGTATTGACTGAGTCAGTCTGGACTTAACTCCGACTGAAATGCTGTGGAAGGACTCAATTAACACAATTCTCCTGGAGACAGTGGATCAAAATTCCTCCACTACAATCTTACATCATGTGCCAAGATCGACTGGAAAATTAAATCAGTATATTCATAAAGCTTGTCAGCACAGGGAAGCATCAAGTGTACTAAGATTTTATGGTAGATGGCAGTTCTGTTTTTGGAACACACTGGACCAACAGCAGAATGTGATATGGCTCCCCAACAACTTGAATTCTGTCCTTCACTCTTCCTCCTCCTCCTCACTGTGCGACCCTGATTTCTTATTTTCATTTGAAAATAGGGCTTCTGAGCAACAGTCTTGTCATTCTTTTTCTTAGCCTGGGTAAGAGGCTTCTGGCATATGATTCTTGAGTGTGACAGTAAAAGCCCATGGATGTGTGTGGTAAGTCTTGATGCACCAACTCCAGATGCTGTACACGCCTTTAGAATGTCCCTCATATCCTTGACATGGTTTGGTATACAACTTTCCCAAGGCTGCAGTTATTGTTGACCTTTTCTGCAAGTTTTTCTTTCACTCAACTTCCCATTCACATATTTGGACCCAGCATCCAGGAAATGTTTTGAGCAATAGCATTTTCTGTGTTGCCCTCCTTGTTGCAGTTCTGCACTGGACTTTGTAGGTCATAATTTGGATGTTAAATAACATTTGATTAATAAAAACATATTTTTGCCTTTGCTTTGAATAGTATGTATTATTTTTCACAATATTTTTGGTTTGCACTTGCTGTCAAAATTTACAAACATGTAAATGAAATATATCATGTGCAAGCTTCACTCTATTATTTGAATTAAAATACATGAACTTTTCAGTGATACCTTATTTTACTGAGATTGCCTGTATCATAGGGGCAAGGAATAGGGAAAAACATTTAAATGTTGCCTACATGGTGTCTTCCAGCAGACAATGGTTACAATTATAGATGCCCAAAGTTTAGGAATGGAAACCAATTCCAATCTAGGGTTTTGACCTCCATTTTAGAATCCTAAATGATCAGTGAAAGGGTTTGAGTTATGAATGTTGCAAGAGACAAAAATAATGTTTAAAACCTATGTAATGATAGTTGATAATGTTTGTCAAGTGTGATAACCATTTTGACTTATTATTGCTGGCAAACTTGATTGATAGTCGCAGGCCCAATATTCTACTGTTAATTTGAGGGACTATCATATGATTGTACAAAAACAGGTGGCGTCCAATTTCAAATTTAACTTTTTAACGTTTATAATGTATTAATGACATTAACAATTTTAAGAATTAACTGTTCCAGCTCATTAGATTGAAACATAATTTTTGAGTCATATTGTAGGAAAGGTATTCTGCAAATATGTCTGTATAACAGAGTTTAATTAAAAAAGTGACTTTAAATTGTATTAATTGTGGGTTTTAATCTTCATCTAAATTAGTCTAGTTTCATGCCTTGTATTTGTGGGACATGAATGTTGGATGGCATCTAGTGGCCAAAATGTGGATCTACATCATCACAAAAAAAAAACACGCTCCGTTAATAAAACAGCTTTATATAGTTAACATCTCAGCACACGCAAGTACAATGTACACACTTACAGATTGGGTGCAATTTCAACCATGTATAAATACCCATGTCTTTAAATAAAATTACTAATTTGTGGTAATAAATAAATAAATAGTCTGAGACAATAAATATATTATTTGTGTGTGGGAAAAAAAACACTCAGCAAAACATATCAAAGACGTACATTTGTCTTTTACCTGAAGGACTGTCTGTGTATTATTTTGTCCAGCCCATTTTAATCCTGACTTCTGGTTTCACAGGATGACGACAAAGTCTTATTAAATAACACTTCAGTGTAACAGATCATTAACTCTGGACATAGATATGAAGAACAGAGCTAAACGAAAAGATCTGAATAACATTTTCCCTCAGGAAACACATTCATAAATGAGCATTGTGGTAACTTCTAACAAAAGGCTTCAATTTCAAAGCAATAAATAAGAAAATAAATAAGAATCACATGAAGCAGGGGCAGAAGCCTCACAAAACAAAACAAAATGCACACTAGCTGACTTATGTCTTATTTGACTTCATGTTTTTGCATCTCCCCTCATTTTGTTTAGAAATAGCTATCGCTCTATATCGGTTATATATCTTTAAGGTGCGGTTTAGGTTAGAGACATTTACACTCTTACATTTCTGGATAATGTTTCTTATGAATTATAAATTAAATTCTAGGAAATTGACCCCATCAATATTAAAATCATGATATTTTATGAAAAGAGATATGTGATGCTGTTATGTGCAATTATCATATCGACTAAGAACAATGCAAAAATTTATCGCTTAAATTTTGCACTTAAAGGCCCATATGAAACTGAAGTGGTCTTGAGATTTTCACAACTCTTTAATAATAACTAATTTAAATATATTTCTGTTCAATTCTTATACTTAAAATGTTTAAAAGGAATGTCTTTTCATCTCGGTAATCCATACAACATTAACTTATGAATCATGAAAGAACAAATCTTGTGCTGTGCCTACACAAACACTTTGACTGAGAACCAATAATAAACTGTCTTTTGCTGTTAACGGTAAAAAAATTAAAGTCTAACAAAAACTGATCTTGGCTAAATTATTGCATAACCTCATTTAATAAGTTGTGGCTTTAAAAGAAACTGGCCAAGTGATGAAGAAATGAGGATTATGATACGACTTAAAGCAGATGATTAGCGTCTGTTGATCACACCTTTAGGAAATAGAAACAAATTGAGCAAAGGCATAAAACTGGAACACAGATGCATTGTGTATCAGCTGATCTCAGTGTTACATAAGTTTTCAGCTTTTTGGGACTGACTTTTTAGTGTAAAAATGCTGTCATTTTAAAATTACCACAACGTCTGGGTCCTTTTAGCAACATCTATAAAATAATACGGGCTGTTCCTGACTTTTGCAAAGTCCTCCTCATCATCTGATGTTGTGTAAATGTCAGTCAGACCTCACTAGATGCAATGACTCCATTTCCAAAGCAATGTTTTGGTGTCATGTTGTTTCACAGCCTGGCTATAGATCCAAGTGGAGGTCGCTGTGCGACAGAGACTGGTAGTGCTCATCCATACCAGACTTGGCTTGATGCCTTTGAGCAACTAGTCTCTGGTAGCGAGCCTGCTGCTGGTGATCGGGGTCCACATTCACCCAGCTGTTGGCCACCCATTTTACTCCTCGCCTGACTGGACAATCACCATGCAGGGAATACTCGTCTAACTCGCCCATCCAACCTGGAGAAACATGGAGGAAACAACAGCGAAGACAATTTACTCAAACCTTTTGGTTTATATCACCACCAACATAGATACTAGAAATTAAAAAAGATGTTCATATTTGGATCTATTTTGATTCAGGTCTAAATATGAGCAACATGGGTTAATGATCACACTGTTAAGATTATGTATATAACAAAAGGTTTCTTTTTTTATACCTCTGCCATCAGAGAGATGATTATACCAGAGGAGAGCTGTTCCGGCAGTTGGGGTCAGTCTCAGGTTCCCATTGCCACACGCCTGTTGAGTGTCCGTCAAATCAACTCCATCCTGGACCAGAGCCTAAAATACACGTAATCAATAAAATTTAGGTGTCTAAGCTTGGCTGAATTCCATAAAAATGCTTCATACAAACGGATGCACACATATCCAAATTCACCTGCTCGTCGTAAGTACGATTGTCCGCCACAGGAAAGGTACTTTCACCACCGTCCTCAACAGAGCTGAGATAAAATAACACCGTCAAATACCTGAAGAAAAACAAGCAAACAAATAAAACAGAAGAAAAGGAGCACTGACTCCTTAGTGGCTCAGTTTGTAGAAATAGCAAAATTTTGAAAGTCAAAGAGCAAATCCAGATCTGAGACGCAAACAGAAAGTGAAAAGGATAGTCTGCGAGAAGCTGCATACCTGCAGGAGACCTCTGTGAGAGCAGACGTGTTTCCGGCCAGCCGTGTGTGTGCACAGGTGGTCTCTGACTGAGACGAGCTGCTATCGTAGTGAGCGTTGGTGAAGTCTCCGTGCTCGTAGCGGGAGACCTGCAGTGGCTCACTTAGTTCCAGAAGTGCAGAGGGCAGACGAGTCAGAGCGATTACTCTGAGTAGGAGACAGAAGGAAACAAAAGAAAAGTGCTCCACTTTAATACAAGCTGTATGTGTGAAACAAAATGGGGGAAGAGTGGAGGAACATGGACCTTTTCCTGAGGGTTTGCAGAACACGGTGAGATCCCAGCCCCTGAAAGAGCCATGTGTGTCTGTTTCTCTGCTTAAAGTGACTGTGCAGGCTCCCACTTCGCTGGTGCCGTGGACGCTGGGACACATCATAAATGCGCTGAAACTCTCCGAGTGTCAGTATTCCTGCAAGGCACATAGAAAAGTGGAGGTCTCATTAAGCAAGTCTTCCAGTATGCAGGGTTGTGATTCCAGTTCAGTGGAATGAATTCCTGAATTCCTGTTTAGTGAAAAACCTTTCTGGGTCCTGGTTTTCAGTCATTTCTTCTTTGTTCAGCCATGTGCTTATTCTTCCAGCTAAAATTGTCCTGAGTTCCCCTGGGAGACCCGTGTCCCAGTCGCAACAATAGCACTGGGGTGCCAGAGCAGAGGTGACTAGAAAACAAGGGAGCTGGGGAATACAGGGTATCCGGGGGAAAATTAAGTGAAAGGCCTGGCAGACAATCGGGTTTTAATGAGATAGGACGAGGCCCTTCCGGATGTGGAGAACGCCTGGCACAATGGTATCGGGTCAAAATGGTGTCACCCCTCTTCCTGTCTTAACATTCACAAACACTCGCACGCAACCGCAGCCACAAGTCAGCTATTTACAGTGTCTTTACCAGAACAAAAGCAGGGACCACACACACGCACGCGCACACACACACACACACACACACACACACACACACACACACACACACACACACACACACACACACACACACAAGACTAATTTCAAGAATCCTGGAAATGTATCCAGATCATGTACCTAGAGAAAGGCCAACTGAAGTTCTCAAAAAGAATCAACATTAATACGTTTTGAAGGTTTCTTCATATTTTTACAACAAACCTGCATATTTGAGTTCTCAATATTTTTTAAAGCCCAATAAAAAAAAACAACCATGAGGTCAGGTTTTTAAATAAACACACACTGTAAGAGAGTGGATGAGTGGAAAGACAAGAAAATCTGGAAATAAATGTTCACTTATTAGCACTTATTTTCTTTCCTCATAATCATCCAGACTTGAAACATACTTCTATCAAATTCCAGACCTTTCTATTTTGCATCCAGATTTTCTCTACTATCACCCAGAGCACTTGGAAATATGCACATGAATAACAGGACTAACCTGTTGGAGAGGCTTCCAGGCCAGTCAGTATTTGCCGTAAGTTATCAGGGCTTAACCACGTCCCATCTCGAGAACGAGAATGACTCACAATCTAGAAGGGAAACAAAATCATTTGTCTTTTTGCAAAAAAGGGCAAATCATAAATTTACAATTCAGAATTTCCATTTTAGAAATGTGTACTCCTCCTGCATCTGAATGTGGGTGTGCTGTTATCCTGAGGATACCTCCTGCTTCTGAAGAAACCCGTCTTGGTTCAGGTCCAACAGACTGAAGACCTCTTCTGTGCTCAGAGAAAGCAGCGGCTGGTTTAACTCTGTTTGATCTTGGCTAGGTGTTGCTGCCTGGCTGTCCATCAGACCTTTGAGTTGGGCCAGCTGTACCACCACACGGCACTCCTCATCCGATAAGAAACCAGGGATCTCTGCGGAAAAACATGAAAACACATCAGGCAGCACACACACACACACACACACACACACACACACACACACACACACACACACACCCACACACACACACACACACACACACACACACACACACACACACACACACACACACACACACACACACACAACACACACTTGATGTGAAAGACCAACACAAAGCAGAGCATATGGAGGGGAAAACACACGGTTTCAAACTTCTTCGCAACGTAAACGCTGAAAATGTGCCGCTCATTAGCATTTACCACCTCACCTTTGACAACAATTACTACAGTCTGATCCGACTAAAGCAGTTTATGCTATATATTTATTTCTCTAAATAAGTTTTATTTTGCCACTTACTGTAAAAAAAAAAACCCCAACAAAAAACAAAAAACAAAAGGTAGGAAGGTAAAGTAAATATCAGACTATTTCAGAATATTTACATGAAGGTCCTCCTATAGGGCATAAGGAGTAAATGATCTGTGCATCTAACGAATGCAGGTTATTCCCCTCGGTCTGTCTACATTGAGCCACTTGTGGTATAGCCTGTCCCTCAGGCAGCTTTAATGAGTGGCAACATAGAGAAAGGAAGTACTGGTGTCAAGGAATTAGAAAATGCTCAAATCAATTACCATAATGCAGGAGCACAATTTGAATCTGCTATGCTCGTTGAATGAATGAAGGCAAAATAAAGGCCAAAACATTTTTTTTCCATCTGTTCTAATTTCCAAAATCTTCTCCAGATTGATTGGCAGTCGAGTCTTAAACATGCATATTATTACTAAATGCACGTAGTGATGATGTACTGTTGATCATTTGCCTTTTCTCTGCTGCCACCCGTCTGTGTCTCCCTGTCGTGACCCATTCGGATAAAGAGCTTCCGGCAGGTTGGTTGCTTGTACAGTAGAAGCCTTGTTTGGCAACCGTGTCTTTTATACTGTACCCTTGGTTAATCCCCATTGTCCAGTCAAGCCTCATTAATATGGACAACTGATATGAATGAAGAGGGACCGAGGCTTCCTCTTCTCCCCCCCATGGCTGTCTGTCTTTCTCCCCCGGAAAGGAAGTGACCTGCTTGTCAGAGCAGGAATCAGGCCATGGCGACGCAGTGGGACGTTTTGTTTATATCCTCTGCACATGCTCACACATGTAGAGCTGCCAATACAGAGTTCAGTTGTTGTTAACTGTTAACTTGGTCAATAATTACCTCAGGCTCTGAGGAAATCATTGTCTCCAAAATTACCGCCGTTTTAATCATTCAGTGTACAGAGTTACATCAAATTATTCAGATTAGAAATCTTCCCCGCAGTCTTGAGTCAAAGCTAGCAGCCTATAGAGAGAGTAAAAGAAATTCTCTACCAAGGACTGAATGTGGTCCTTGATTTAAAGTGTAGAGAAAAGAAGAAGGAAAAAAAACAAAATTAATTTAAAAGTTGTTTATAAAAACATCACCTTACAAAACCTTGAATCTGACAAACAATGTTAAATTTACTCAATAAATTAATGCACCTCTCTCCTGGCACCCCGTTCCTACCTCCTACAGCCCTCTACACCTCCCCTTTTCTGCTTCTATGCAAATCTGTTCACCACCCACTATAAATACATCCATTCTGACAACATCTCGTCCACTTTAACCAAGAGATCATCGTCACTTCTTGATTCCCCCCCTTTCTGACGACAATGTTCTCCCAGTTAGCTTCTTTGCTCCTTCTCCTCATACTTGCCGGGTCCAGCAAACCGGTGAGTCTACGCAGAGGTCAAGCACAGCTGGACGGACATATCAGGACAGAAGACGTGCTTCAATCTGTGTTTAAGGACAAGGGCAGAGACCTGGCAAGTGTGGACAGCAAGAAAGAAGATGTATTTGGAGATTCTCCTTCTCCAAAGCATGGAATCGCAGCGTCGGCAGAAGACGGAGAAGCGTGGGGAGAGCCTGGCGCTCCGTCTACCTTCAGATCCACACACTTAATAAGCGATGGTAAACTGTGGGATCCCCGCTTCTCTTCTCGATGTGTGCCAATCCCTTCCAGCATGGCCTTGTGCCACAACATTGGCTATGACACCATGCGCATCCCGAACCTGCTAGGCCACGATTCCCCAGCTGAGGCTGTCCAGCAGAGCGCCAGCTGGTTGCCACTGTTGGCCAGAGAGTGCCATCCAGACGCTCGCATTTTCCTCTGCTCTCTTTTTGCTCCGATCTGCCTGGACAGGTATGTTTTGTTTCCACAAAGTAGAATAGAATGTGTCACAAAAAAAACAGACTCTAAAAGACTGTGGCTTTCTTATTTTTGTCATTTCTTAGAGCCATTATCACTGCAGCATATCACACCTTAAAATAAGAGTTTCTAGAGGGAAAACAAAGGTGGAGAAAGAACACTTTTGTCAACCGACACCGACAGAGTCGTCAACAGATAACACAATTTAGAAATGATGCTAATTGGTGCTAATCTCAGAAAAAAATGCTCTGGTTTCACACAGAAAGTTTAGTTAATCACAGGACAATTATCTCCTTTTTATCACATTGGCACATTTTAGCTGGGAGGTGTGTGTTTCAAAATCTATTTCAAATTTTTCTTTTAATCACCGCTGTCCATTTCCCTTTTGACAGGTTTATCTCCCCCTGCAGAAGTCTGTGTGAATCTGTGCGGGACAGCTGTGCGCCAATCATGAGTTGCTATGGCTACCCCTGGCCTGAAATCCTGCGGTGTGACCAGTATCCTGCGGACCACCTAGTGTGCATCTCCTCCATCACCAATGCAACTGCTTACACTGGGGGGCGCGGAGGTGAGCGAGGTCCCGCACACGTGCGATTGAGTCGAGTTCATCAAACCTGTTATTCAGTCTTTGGTTTAACGGTTTCAGTGCCTCAGGCAAGCTGTCGGGACTGTGAGCTGGAGACGGCCTCCTCCCCAGAAGAGACGCTGGAGACCTTCTGTAGGAGTGATTTCGGTGAGTGTCGACACGTCTCCTCCAACAAAAACATTCTGCTTCTTTTATTGAAAACAAAAGTAATTTCTGTTCATCTATTATCCTCCCAGTTGTGAAGCTGCGTCTGACGAGGCTTAGGTATAGTCCAGTCAGTCTGTCTCTGTTCTCCTTGGCTGCCAAGTTGGACGTCTTAAAGCGCGGGTCTCTGCCAGGTGGGCAGATTCGCTCACGCATTGAACTGTGGCTAGAGAGAGATGCCACATGCGTTCGGAACATGACCCGACAGCATCCACGAGGCGGCACCTTCCTAGTAACCGGGACAGTCCAGGGGGAACGCCTGGTGGTCAACAAGGCTTACGCTTGGCAAAGACAAGACAGAAGCCTCACTGCAGCTGTGCGCAAGTGGAAAAGTCACAGGTGCAGGAACTAACATCTTGCAGAATCTTAGAACATTCTGAGTGTGAGATCAACCGCCCTGGGCCAATAGAGTTTAGAAGCTTGCCATAAAGCTACAGCTTTAAATATTTGTCCGACTTTTAAAAGGAATTCAAAGAAGTTTAGGACTGAGAATGATAGTTTACGGCACATTCAGGATTGAGAAACTGTCACTGTGAAAGCTGAGCATAAAAGATCATGAGGAGATGATAGGAAATAAAATGTAAATACTGTATTTCTAAACTTTAACTTAATGTTGCTGGTTTATATATTTCTAATTCATTTCCTTATTGAGTTTTCTTGCTTTCTAAATCTGCGTATTGTGTTTTCTAATTAATAATGGTGAAGAAAAAATTCCACCTGTTTCATTCTTTTTATATATATTTCTGAAGGTTGTTGTTGGATTATGAAAAAATGCACCCCGTGTGTTTTTGAATACATTTTGTTAAATAAATATTGCAGCATCGTTTCTCTCACTTTAATTTTGCTTCATGATTTTTGACAAAATAAACCATATTTCTAAAAAAAAACATCAGGTTTACTTATGGGATGAATTTGTTTCTGAGCCTAACAGCAGTCATGTCTATTATAACCTGGATGTTCACTGCCTTCTGAGTTTTAAACATAGAACAACTTTTCTTAAAGACCTGTCTAGGGATCTAGAAAAGTGGCACATTTAATTATTGTCTGTTCTATTTTATTGTTATTTGGGGGAAATTTCTTTCTTCTTTGAAAAGCATTTCGCAGTCGCAACCGAGTTTTTCAGACGGCAGGTCTCATTCAACTATTACAATTTACTTACCAAACAGCAAAGGTTTCAGACTGAGTGTTCTCATCTCATGTGTTCGATCTGGTACTACAGACACGTGTTGAACATGTCCAACCTGGAGGGGCACAGAACATAGTTTTAATGTAGAAATAGTGAGGAACTGCAAGCATATTTCTGCAAAACAATATGGGCTATTTTATTTCCCCTATTTAAGTGTTGCTTGATATGTGGACATGCTGCAAAATAATTTCCCATTGGGAAAAATAACATTACTATTACCAGTGAACTCTGCTAATGATTTAGCAGTTCTCTTGTAAGTACTTAGTGTACAAAATACTCTCAAGCAGTACTGTCTCATACTACATTTGTGATCAGTGTTGGGAGGAATCAAATCAGGACATTTAAGTTCTTATAAATTGTACCAGAGATCTTACCCGTATCCCCTCCATTCGATGTAGGCTGAAACTCTGACTGTATTCCTCCACATGTAACTCTCTCCCTGATGTTGCAGGTTGGGACAAGCGCCTGTCCGTGTCGATGACTGGAGCAGCGGACGCCCCGTCTCCACTCACTAAATCCCCGGGGCCGTTGTTGTAGTGCACGTAGAGTAGCAGGGCGATGACATTCAAGATGTAAACATGGAAGAAGACCATGACCACCACGAAATAAGCCCGAGAGCAAACATTGCTTCTCTGTATGTGCATCCGAGTAGATCGAAGAGGAGGGATATTGTAAGGTGGTGACAACGGCTTGTGGCTGATGTCTTCGTGTTCCAATAAGTCTTCTTGAGCTTCGTCCATCATTTACAACACACGGTTAGATGTTATTTTAAAGTGTTTACAGTGTAACGTAAAAACACAAGCCTGCCAGGCTTGAGCTATCTTGAAAAATGTTAGCTAGCTATTTACATTAGCATACTTGGGCTGTTCAGCTAGCTACAGAGTTAGCCCCATTGCAAACTTCTGGGGGATTTTTCAAGAAAAAACGACACTGTCGTGTTTCCTACTGTTACCCGACGAATCAGGACAGCGTCGATTGAATAACCAAGTCCAGTGACAATCGTTTTCTTTGATAAATACATGTGTCGTCATTATATAAAAGCTCCTAATCCCGTTCTAGCTAACTGACAGCTGCGCTGCCCCTGACAACCTGCCTAACAACATCGTCCGCGATATTCGTTGTTCATGAGCTCCCGTAAAGTGTTAGCGACCTCTGCCGGCCAGTGCCCAACATCAAGGTATGTTTAAATGATATTTTAAATTTTAGCAGTAGGAAAGCATTTTTGGTTGATTTTTTTTTAAGTTTAAAATGTGTGTTCGCAGAATTTTGAAACGCACGTAGCAATTTGTTAAGTGATTCTGTGGAATGCTCTGAGGTCTACAACTTGTATAAAATAAAAAGCTATTTTTGCTCTTAGTGCAGCTAAATGAACCCCAATCAGAGCCACAAATGTACATGACTATTTGAAAAAAGGCAACGTGTATATATTTTTTTCTAAAATATATCTAATGTAGGAAATGTGCTGTCATTTTTAAAAGAATCGCCATCGTATTTTTGTTTCTTCAATAAGAAAAACACAAAACTTTATCAAAAAGAGGATTGGCATGTTTTTATTCCATAGGATGCTGATATGTGTAAGCAATTATGTATAAAGGCATATAGATTCAACATGTCAAGAAAAACCTGTGTAAACATGTGTTACCTGTCATTCTGTTGTGGGAAAGCTGCTAAAACTACTATTTGTCATCTATGTATATTTGAAAACAATTGTCAGTCGTTTATCATTTTTATCCAAAGTTATAAAGAGTCATTGAGAAAGGTCTAAGGAGCCAGCTGCAGGTTGCAGACCAGCCTGGACGAAGAAAAATAAATAAAAAAATATTAATAGTTTAAGAAAAATGTACATCATTATTGATAATAATAATAATAATGATTATTATATAATCATGAAAACAAATTTAACCTTTTGATTGTAGATATCAAATAATGCAAACACAACACACTTCTCTTATTTAGCCGCAAGGTGGCAACAAAAACACATGTCAGACACTCCCAACTGTGCTGTGTCATTTGTGATACTCGACGTAATATGTCGAGGCTGCCGGGTGATACTCAGAAAGATGATTTATTTTACAAAAGCAGCAATAAGGAAATGTTGCAATCGACACATTGCAGGTGTATGAACACAATTTCAAAAAAAGATGTTAATATGTTTACAAAATATTCATACCATATGTGCACCACCAACACAGAAGGGAAACAATCAAAAGTTTAAAATCTTTTGAGTTGGTTTTTAATGGGGCAGACGAAAGGTGACAGCTGCTGTCTATTTATTCCCAACGCCAGCAAACGAGTTTTGGATCATAGTACTGAATTTCCATAATTGCCATGCATTATTTACTCGAATTTTCTCAGAGGTGCACATTTAAATACAGATCAGTTTGGATAATGAAGGCTAATTTCCCCTGGTGATGTTGCCCCTCAAATTATCCCATCTGACCCTACTTTTTTTTTTAAGACAGAGGGGGATAGAGGTGGGGGTGGGATGTGAAAGAGTATAATACACTCTCCCTTAAAAACACACACACACGCACGCACGCGCACACACACACACACACGCACGCGCAAACCCCTTGCGGTGTTTTCCGGGATCACGCCACTGCTTCCACTTGGGATCCACACAGCAGCAGCAGCAGCGGCGGCGATATGGCTGATCATCACCGGACGGGACGGCACTGAATATGAGGCAAAGTTTGACCTGAATTATGGTTTATTACTGATTAACAATGCACTTTGTCGGGGCGCGGGACGCTGCCACACGTCGACTGACGCTGGGATAGGAATTACCGGACGGGGGAACGATTAGTTTGGGGGATTTTTTTTTAAATATTTTTTTTTTTTTACAGCAAAGTAGTTGTAGGAACTTGTCGCAGTGGCTCCAGTCCCAGTGTGCTGCCTGGATCACCACATACAAGCGGAACAATAGTCTCCTGCGGCAGGAACACGAGCAGGTCGGTGTGGTTTGTTTATGTTGGGCCCTGTCCTCACTGCCTGTTTTAACTAGTCAAGATGATGTGGAAATAACAAGCACAGAAACCATTTCTGGTCGCCCTCCCCCTCACTGACATTGCAGGTGTAATGCTCATTATTTAGACTCGCTGAAAAGAAATGGTGTAACCCTGCGTAAGCCGTTGTGTGTGTGTGTCTATCCAATGCGTATAGTTTGGTGCTCTCCTTAAATCACAACGGAAATGGGAATCGCTTTAAATGAAGTCTCACCGTTGGGAGATTTCGATAAATGGCGATACTGTGAGTACAGCAGTTCAAACCCAGTCAAAGTCCCCGGAGGATTTATGTTTGTAAATTCCCGATACTTTTTCTTCTACTTTCGTAAAGTGTTTCCTATTTCAATACAAAGTCTCAGGGTTTTTCCCCCCCTGCTCCTGTTTTCCTGAATTGTTCCGGTCGGTCGGCGGCCGGGTAACTTTTTCTCTGCCCTGCCTGATTCTCCTCCTCCCGGATACTTGCGTCAGGAAAACACGGGGAGAGAGAAACTGACCGAAAGCACCAAAGGCCTTGAAGGTAGAGGAATCTCTGCCAGCCTGGGCTAAGGTGAAAACTTGAAGAGCTGGGTTCGGTTTCTCGCTTTGCTCCTAATGTTCCGCGCTTCCTCCCGTCATGTCACGTTACCCTGGACATGCGCTTCCAAATGCGACGGGCTGTCCAGTGCTGCAGTCCTGCGGTTCTTCCAGTAACATCGGTAATAAGCCCTTATACGCTTCAAAAACGGCCATGGTTGTATAATTATGCAGTTTGCGTGGGTCGGAGCAACAGCAAAAATGTTTTTCAGTGAGTTGGGAGTATCATTTAGCGGTAAATTATTGATATCAGTCCCAGTGTGGGATGCACAGATTGAAAGTAATGCCTCTCACGTCAGTTCACTCGTCCTTGTGATGAACCTCCAAAATGTTGAACCCGAAATCTCAGAATAGTGGCTGTATCTGAAAGCTTTGAGTTTTGTTTTTATCCCATTATAATTTTGTACATATCCCTATTTTATTGGGCTTTTTTTGTGTGCGTCGTTAATATCAGAAATATTGTGTTTTGTAAATGTACACTGCACTGACAAAACAAGCAGTTTGAATTTAATAGAATTATTTTGAACATTTTCGTCTGGCTTTATTTGAATCAGTTTTTTGAGTAGCTAAAAGACGCTTAATTGAAATACCTCATGTACTTAGTCAAATAAATTACTTATTCTTGATATAATATTGCTCATCTCATTACTTATCTTACATAAAAAAATATACATACATAGCTTATGATTAAAGTATAAAATGTTATTGAAATAGCTATTTTTAAATTTTTTAAATCTTTTCCAACAAGATGAAGATCTGCTGGCTAGCTTAGCTTAGCATCAGCAAAGAGTTTGATGATATCAGAAAAATGTGTCATGATAAGGGTTTTATGTCAGTCATCGATATTTTCCATTTCACCCACAGCTTTAAAGCTTTATCAACTCTGTCGCTAAATGACTTAAAAGCTAAATTTAACCCTAAAATTCTTACTGGAGTACAGAATCTTTCTTTATTGTAAATCTTGTTACAATTTCCAAGTTTTGGTCAGTTTATTTGCCTTCATTATGGAGTTTATTAAACATATCAGCCTCACTGTTCACTGAACACTGCAAATCACTTATTACAATAAACTGTTGTTAGAATTGAATAATTTACATTTGCCAACTATAAAATGACTGATGAAAGAAAGAAAGAAAATTAAATGGTTGATATTTTATACTCTCCAAAACTAATTTTTAGAGCGTAATCTATCATTGCAGTCATCAAATATACCTTTACCAAGGTGTGTTAACCATAAAAATAATGATAATAAGATGTACAGTGGACTCCTGGTGCTATCAGGAGTTAGAGACAGCTGAAATTCTTGAGATCGCCTCTAAAAACACAAACAAAATTCAAGTTTATAATATGTTATGTGATAGACTATGGACCAGGGCTTCACAGTTTTGGTAGCACTGTTGCCTTGCAGCAGGAAGACCTCAGGTTTGAATCCTAGCCTGGCGTCTCTTCTGTGTGGAGTTTGAATGTTCCCTCCCTTCCTGTGTGTGTGTGTGTGTGTGTGTGTGTGTGTGTGTGTGTGTGTGTGTGTGTGTGTGTGTGGGTTTTCTTTGAGTGCTCCGGGTTCCTTCCTCCAAAATCATCACTATTATGCTAATTGGTCTCTCTTGCTTAGGTGTAGTTCTGTGTGTGCATGGTTGTTTGTCCTTTGTGTGTCTGTGTGTCACCCTGTGATGGACTGAATGTGCAAGAATCTCTGCTTCTGGATGTGCAAAGCTGATGGAGACAAAGTCCAAAACACAGTGTCTAGTATAGAAATGCTGTTTCTATAAAGTAAGAAAGAATACTTATGTAAAGCACAGTATGTGGAGTAATTATCTTATTAGTTCCCAATGTTTCTTCTGGTTTGTGAGCACAAAATGTGAAGGCGAATGTAACAATGTTTCCGTTTGTGTACTTCTTCTACATGTTTGCGCTGCAAAATATGTCTATTTTCCAGCACACCTTATTCAAATAATTACATGACTTCCTCTTCAGCCATCAAGTCCTGCAGAAACCTCTCTCAATCACCCATTCATTTATATGTTTAGAAGGAAGGAGACGCCTATAACTTGTAGGTCAGGGGTAGTCAAGGGCCAATTTTGGGAACTACTGTTATAGAGGATCCTATTAACAGTATAATAGCCAAATAGATAGAAAATAGTTTTTCATGAAAAGTGGATTTTTTGATACTATATAAGGATAGAATTTAGGGGAAATTATTTTTTTGTTTCAACTCTTCTTGTGTTGTAAAATAGAATATTTATGTTCTATTTTTTAAGGAAGTCTTAGAAAGTCATCTTGAAAGTGCAGGAAATGTGTTTGGTGAATATCTTCATGTGATTTAGACAGATTATTTAATTGAAGATGCAAAATACTAAGGGCTCTATTGCACTATTTTGGTAAATAGCTAATTTTGTGCATAATAATTCTTTTGAAAGTCTGAAAGCAGAACTAACTTGTAAAATTAAAGCAAAATTGAGGAAAGGCTCATTATCCAGATGGCACACATCATCTGTGAAACGTGGTGGAGGCAGTGTGTGAATGTGTGTCTGCAAACCGGCTTTGGTCACTTATTGATCACTGCATGTGGCATGATGAGCACAAAACAGTTGTTTGTTTTTCATAAATCTGGCCTTTATAAAGGGAGGAGGGAAGCTGTTGTTGTAAAAAAGCCCCAAGAAGTTTATTTTGCAGTTTGTCACAAACCAGGTGGGGGGCAAAGCTGAATTGTGGAAGAAAGTTCTGATGGGTTGAGAGTGAAATAATTTTTTTTTTGTTGAACGAACTCTCTATATAGAGGAAATTTAAGTTTGCATGGTATTCTGAACACACCATGTTCACCATGACACACGGCAATGGCAGCATCATTGCCATAGCAATGATATCCCCTTTTTTCTCTGTGAGCAGGTTATAACTGAGGGGGGAAATGTCCAAGAGGTATTAATATTTTTAGCAAGGTGCTTTTTCAAAAATAGTTGAGTTTTCGTACTTGAGCCAGGAGGGCATACAAATAATTTACCCTTTTAATATGGTGATACTGACTTGAAATTAATTAATATACTGATACCAGTGTTTTAAATTTCTGAAAGACAAACAATTATCCCGTCTTTGGTTCATAAAGGTACGAAAAAATCTTATTAGCTTTGCCTTTCTCCAATATTTCTTCCTACCATCTGATATCAAACCGTTTAGACGAAGTGTTGGAAGAGCTGTTGAAGAGAAGCCATTGGGTCTATGAGAAGAATGGACCATTGTTTGGATTAACTGGCTATGTGTGCGTTTGTGTGTGGGATTCTGTAGTTGGGCAGATTTGTGCATTACTCATGCATCCCGAGGCTGCTGCTCAAAAAGCAGTGTTTGGAGCACCACAGTGTGTGTGCCCGCTACACTCTGCCACATTGCATGAAAGTGCAAGCATGCGTGTGATTCGTGTGTCAGCGAATTACATAAAAATGCAGGTTTACGGTAAAAAGAGAAGGAAGGGGCGAGAGTTCAAGTTAGGAAGGCTGACACCCCCACACCCTCCCCAAAAAAAGAAAAAACGGTGGAAATACAGGCCAGGAATGAAACTATTTCTATTGACGGTGTGTGTGTGTACGTGTGTGTGTGTTTGTTTTATGTGGCACCCGCATACCCCAAGTCAATTTATTGTTTTCCATTTTAAAGCAGCCAGAGGAATCCAATACTATCTTCTGGTGAAGGTTCTATGGAAAAAAGTGAAAGTTTCTAAAGCAGACATGATCACGTTTGAACGTGTTTGCATGAGAGAATGAAGCGAAATTGAGGAGAGAAGTGAATTCTCATCTCTCTCACTCTCTTTTCTTCTTCTCTTCACCTCAAATCTGCAGATTCGGCCTGGGCCTGTAACCTAGCAACCCAAGTGGTGCGTGTGTGTGTGTGTCTCGAATAAATTCGACTTTACCTCTCCTCTGTCCTTCTCCGGGATGTATCAGTTCACTTGCCAAAATGCCACAACCTTGCAGCCACCCCACATGTGTCTGGAAACACATGCTCACAAGCTGTTAACAGATGCAGACGAATGGTTTGGTACAAAGACGTTTTATTCCTTTGCTCCTTTGTGCTGTTTATCCTGTTGACCTTTGATCTCCTGTGTCTATCACAATGCTTGAATTTTAGCACTTGTGCCTGGCTTTTTAAACTCATCTGAACAGCAGAAAGTCTGTAAACATGTTAGAAAGTGAGGCTGCCTCTGAGTTTGCCCTTCTTTTCATCCGTGGGTTGGTGTTTGGTGAGTGTGGTGTGCACATGTTGGCGGTGATCGGCCACATGTCTCGAACCACGCACGGATGTACTGCTGCCAAGTTTCTCACTCTCCCAACGTCCATCTGCATCACACAAGACCAAACGTCCCGTGGACATGTTTAATGTTTCATTGCTGCTCAAATATTCCATAAACCATCACAGGTGCAGACCTCATAAAAAAAAGGGAATTCTTTTAATGCGTTGTTTTTCCAATAAAATGTCATTTTGCAAAAAAAAAAAAAAATTTAAGAAATATTTAAATCAGCATTAAAACAGGTAGGTAGTTAAACATTATAAGAACAAGAACATTTAATCTTTCAGGATATTTAACATTTATTTTTAGAAGGATTTGGTATTTCATGAAAAGAAAATCTCAATATGTCACCTCGCAAGCTTTTAGTAGATTAGAGGAATGTAATTTTCCAAGTTATTTTTTATAAAATGAATGCATTTCTTTCCTCCTGTTAGAACGTTGCCTGTTGCAGTACATTCTGTTTCAGAAATGTTATTCTCCAAGTTCCCTGTCGGAAACACAAAAATCTCCCCCGAAACCATGGAAAGTTGGCCGTCAAGCATTTCCAAGTTAAAAATCTTGTCTGGCTGGTTTCCATACAATTAGTTAATATTTTAAACAGTTATTAAATTGGTGAGAGAAGCTTATCAGGAAAAAAGGCTTCAGTTTTAAGGGAATCATAAAAGAAGGTGATGTGGGCCAGAGAGTCCAGATTTGCCCTGTTCCAGAGAGACGGGGTAATGCGCCGATCATGCAGTGCTTACAGTACGAGTCTGTTCAGGCTTTGTTATGGTCTGGGATTGCTACAGTTGGTCAGGTCCAGCAACTTTATATGCCGAAAGAAAGAGCTCAGCTGTTTTCATAAATATGCTGAAAGGCCAGGCTATTTGTTCCCTGGATTTCATCTTCCCTGACTCCAAATTAATGATGTCAGAATTTAATTAACTTGAGTCCAGCTCTTAACCGCATTGTTGTTTAGCTCGCCCATCATTTCGACAAGATCTTGCTTTAAACGTTAATTCAGGTCTGGAAGTGAATAAATGAAACACACTGGAACAATATCATAGCAAACCGATGCTGCAATCAAAGCTAAAAATGGTTCAATATTGGCGTGTGACTTTTCTTTCTTCTAACATTTGTCTTATTACAGCATCCATGAAATTGTGGCATCCTCGGTGGGCATGTTCTTTTGGTGTTTAAGGACCAAAAAGAGAAAGAAATACATTATCAACTTGTAAGTTAGCATCCTAGCAACTAGCAAAATTTATTGGTTTTTCTGCCATTTGTCAAATTTAAATGCGATGTAATTTCCAGATTCAGATTTTGATATCTGATGTAAATTAAACGCAGCATTAAGATGTTAGATACATCCAAGATTATTAATGCCTTTTTCAGATTTACATTTTATTTTATTTTTCATTCAACCAACAGGTTTATTTATTATAGGAGTTAAGACAGGCCTCTCTCAAAAGAAACAAAGCAAGGCAAAATGACTATATGTTTTCAAAAAAACAAAAACAGCATTAATATATTTTCATTTACATTTTACATCATCTTACAAGGTCACGTGGAAACACTTTAGATATCTTTGTCAATCATCATTGGAATTACTTTATTGACATCACCACAATCAAACCCTCTTTATTATTGCTGGCTGCTTTTGCGTGTTTCCTCTTGTTTCTTGACATTTTTTCTTTTTTTTTTTTTACCTCCGAGTCTAATATTTGTCTCCCTCACTATCAATTTCCAGTTCTGGTGTTGACTGAGCCACTCAAGTATTATTATTACTTCCAGGGGGGAAAAAACACACAAAAAACCCTTTGGTTAAAATTAAAAGATTGCTTGAAACCTAAATCCACTGTGTGACTTAATCATCTTGGATTTTTTTTTAAAGTGACTGATGTTTGTGTAGTAAGAAAAGTTTGGAAAGCGATTTCTTTCTGCTTTGTTTCCAGTTTGCTCGACTTTCTTGTATCATTTTAAAGTGGGGAAAAAGCTGAAAAGTTGTTTCTGTTAGTGAGGAAGCAACTTTTTTAGTGAGGCTGCTACTGAGGAAAAATTATAAAAAAAATATGTTCTTTGTTGAAATGTAAGCAGTACTTGGTTAATATGTTTGTTAGCCTTCTTTATGTCTGAATGATTCTTAGTGCAGACTTAGGTGGGTTGAAAACAATCAGCACCATTCATCTGCAAATGACTGTGTCTAAAGTACAAAGAAAACATTTGAACCTTTAAAGCACAGAGAAAACTTTCTTTCTGAAAAGCTTCCTCCTCAGGAGAGAAAAATAAAGAAACGAAGGCTAAAGACCTTTGCACAGTACTGCTATATCTGCCCACATATCAATTACTGCAATCTGCAGTGCTCCTTTGTGTTATCACTCAGTGGTGGATGGGTTTCTTATTACTATTCGTGCTATATCAACGCAGATACGATTAAGACTGTGAAATTAGTTGTTATGATGTGTGTGTGTGTGTGCGCGTGTGTTTGCATTTCTCCGCTTGTAAGACCCATTTTTCCTACAAATGCTTTTTGTGAGGACCTTCTGCTCCTTATGGGGCCCAAAACCAAGCCCCATAAGAAGAAGTGAGGTTTTCAGGTTAAGAATTAGATAGTGATGGTTAGGTTTAGGGTAAGAGTCAGGTTTTGGTATAGAAATGAATGCAAAGTCCCTGTGAAGATAGGAAGACATAATATACGTGCGTGTGTGTGTGCATGTCCGCATGCTGGAGCAGGAGCACCCCTGTGCGTTGATGATAACATTTCCATGTATTACCTTGGTAATAGGAAACGCATGGGTACCAGCTGTTTCTTATAATGTGACTCATTATTCCTGATAATTTGTGAATCAGAGCTTCAAGTTTGCATGAGGCTTTCTTCTTAATGGAGTCTGGGAAAATATGCAAAACAGCGGGGGGATGGAGCTTAGTACCATGATAATCCAAGTAACGGATGATGTGAAATAAAAGAGGGTTGTTCTATTTTCACTCTTTTCTTCTAGACTTAAACTTCATGTCTTGGAGAGAAAAACCAAACCGTGGTCATATGAACTGGCAGAAACAATGTTGTTAGAAATAAAGACTGCCTGTGCACATCTTCTGGCAGAGAAAAGCCAGTTGTCCTCTGTGAGGATGTTCCCTCGAAGCGCTGTGTGTTTCTAATAGGCCTGACAGACTGAGAGCCTGAAAGGATGAATGGCTTTTGTTGAAGCCTCCGAGGATGGATTCAGAGTGAAGGGCAGTGGGCGCTGAACGTATTTGTGTGTACTTTGGTGTGTGTGCTTATCAGCTCCAGAACCTTTTTTTGGATTAGACAGAGGGAGCGGGAAGTGGAAGGGAAACAGAAGCCGTCTGCCATTGCTGCCTTTACTTTGAGGATGCAGTATAAAAACAAGCCATCCACAGCAAAGTGCATGCATGCAAAGAAGAGTACATCAACTTTGAAAATTATTCATATAGTTCAAACTTTTCACATTTTGACTTAGTAATAGTCAAGTATGGAAAGAGTATTACTGCACACCTGCCAAGACATGGCTGTTCACTCAAACTGGGCAGAAAAAAGAGAAGCAGCTGAGATAGCTAAGGCAACTTTTAAGGAACCGCAAAAAGCCACAAGTAAAATGGGAGAAACTATTAACAGCTATTAGTTGTGTTCTTCATAAACCTTAAGAGCAAGAAGAAAGCAAATGAAATCCAAATGAAGTCCTGTTTGCTGCTAGCCGAAATACAACATGGCAAACAAATGGAGAGGGGTTTTGGTCTAATGAGACTAAAAGAGTTGTTTACCTACATGCAAAGCGTCCTGTGTGGTGCCAAACTAACACTGCACAACATCCATGTCACACTATTCTCATTGTAAAACACAGCAGCCATCATACTGAGGGGATATTATGTGAAAAAAGCTGAAAAGCAAAATAAATCAAAAATTGGGTGGGGGGGTGGTAAATACAGAGTAATTCAGGAGGAAAGCATGCCAGCTGTAAAAGACTTGAGACTGGAGCAGCAATTCATTTTCCAGCAGGATAACAACTCTGAACATACAGGCAAGATATCGGTACCGCATTTTAACCTCTGTAAAACATTAGTGTGTGAAAGGGCTCTATGAATAAAGTTTTGATTAGTTGAAGTGGTTTAGAGCAAACGTTCCACAGAATGGCCCAGTCAAAGTGCAGACCCAAATTTTGTTGGAATTCTGTGGCAAGACTTGAAAACCTGTGTTCATGCCATCATCCATTTAATCTGAATGAGTTGCAACTATTTTGCAAAGAAGAGTGAGCAAAAAGTCCAGCATATAGACGTGCAAACTTGCTAGGAGGCATCCCACAAAAAGAAATTCAGCCATGATTGCAACATAGGACTCAATGCCAATGCACTTCACTTCAGTTTTTCTTCTAGTTCAAAGTACACAGCATGTTGTGCCGGCCCGCTGTACATATACATATAAATATATACAAAGAACAAAACTCATAATAAAAACTGTCGCAAATTTGCACATAAGCCATCGTGTGTCACCTGGGACTGAAGTGTGAATCTCTCAGCAGAAAGAACAACTTGCTCCCACTGCTCATTATTTTAACAATAGGGTACTTTTCAGCTGCATGTTCAGTGTATTATTAGTTATAAGAAATAAGTAAAGACCAACTTTGTGATTTAATTAGGGTGTTGTCCATGGATCCCTTGCTTAGACTTTACTACCACAGAACCGACCAGTTATATTGCATAAATACTAATTTGCTTTAATTTTAGTTTTAAGCTTATCAGATTTTGTTTGCAGTGGTCCATCTCCTACTAGTTGTGGGAGTTGTGCATGCCTATGCTTGTCAATCACAACTCATCTGGGAAGGCTTCTGTTGTCTAAAATCTCTGGTGAACTGCACAGTCAGCCATTTACATGATTTTTTTTGGGGTACATTTTTGTTTGTTCTCTTTCTCTCATGTTCTCTCTCTCCCTCTCTGGGTTTGTCTGTCTCTCATTCTTTGTCTTCTATTCTGCAGTGTTGGCACTTGGGACACATAACAATGGGATCTCATGGTGTGTGAGCAAACACAATCATTGGGAGCCCAAAGAACTTTGGAAAATGTGCAGGGGACTCCACTCTGGCAGTTTCGCTGTACAGTAAAAATTATGAAGGTGGCGAGGTTCACTAGTGTAATTAGAGAAACGTTGACAATCGTGATGTTGATGCTGCTTTATTCCTCCTCCTTAGGCCAGAGGGCCCCTGTGGTGAAGGTGAGAAGATGGACAGGATGAAGATTATCAAGCGGAGGCTGTCCATGTCTCTACGAAGTGCTCGACCTGTTGATGACTCCCTGTCTGAACTGGCAGAGCAGATGGCTCTGGATGAGCCATCCACAGCCAGGGACAACGGTGAGACATGTACTCTCAGAATCATATCAACAAACACCTTCGTTAACATCACCACCTTAACATGCCGAAATGAAAGCTGTGTTCAATAGAAGTCCTGTATTATAGACATTGTATCACTGCAAAGGCATTCAGTGATTTGGACAGGTTGCACAGTCAAGGAGGAAACATTCTTTTCAAAATATAAACTTTTTATAGAACGAGAACACGGGAGAAGCATTACTCCAAAGTTTGCACATTTAAAGATATGGTAGGTTTTATTACAGCCAAGCCTTTTTTTATTAGGGGAATTTAGCTTGTTTTAACCATCATTAGTTAGGAACAGTTTATGAAAACCCTGTAGTTTTTGAAGAGCTCTTAACTTTTTCAAAGCAGCCAATGGCAAAGAGAATGGAGATAACTGCAATCACAAAAAATAATCTACTTTGTTCCTTGCATAATTAAAGTGAACAAAAATGTAAGTTAATAATTTCTAGGGGTATCTCCAGTCTTTAAAATATCAGCGTGACTTACTACATGCTTTTTCAAAGGCAGAGTTAAATCATGCAGAAGACCTTAAAGAAGGACTCAAAATAGCAAAGGCAAAAAATTAGCTTATTGACTGAAAAAAGCTTTTGGAAACAACGATGGACTTAATGAAACAATATACATCCAACTGAGCAGCGTAAAAGTAGAGACAATTACCATTAATACTGATAAATAGTAATAAACTAAGATGCTTTTAGCTCTTATTTTGAAAACATAACATTTTATTGTGAAGGGAAAAAAAGATTCAATTACGTTACAAAAAATTTTCAGAATAGCGATGTTTCTCTGAAAGCCTCTTAACTCTCTTGCGGTCTTAGGAGAAGAATGGGAAATGTCACTGTATGACAGAGGGAAACCTTGGGGTGGGGGGGTCCTGTCAAACCAACCGTTTCCACATAGGAATAAACTTGGGTTAGTGCAACCCTAACAACCCTAACACACGCACAGGACGTCGTCTCTTAATGCAGGATGAAACATTCATATCCGAAGACTTTAACAAAAGTAAAGAATTGACTTTTGTTCTCTCGTTCACCCTAACATGCATTTAACCAAAGTATGTTGGTAGAGCTTAAAACAGCGCCAGATGCACAAAGAACCAAATCTCACAAAAGATTAAGTTTTTCTTTGCAAGAATGGGAAGAAACTCTTGAAACAAGATGCCTACGTTTTTGTAATATCACAGGCAAATTCACTTTTCAGTATTTTATGCTATCTGTAACCATGAAATAAATAAGTCCATAATAAATACGTTTTTTTTTTTACTTAATTTAAAAAAAAACATTTCAAACATGATTCCTCCTTTCAGATTTTTGTCAAATTCTGACATTTGCTTCTTTGAGTTAGAACCGGGAGTTTTCCAAGGAATAAAAGAAAAATAATAACTCAAGTAAAAAAAAACACACAAAAAACTTCTTTGAACACTTTTGCACATGGTTTGTTAGTGGCTGAGAGCTGATGCAAAAATAGCTGCCACTTTATAGACATGTACATCTTCTTGTCCTTATTGTGATCCGCACTGTCAATCTGGTGCAACAGCAAAGCATATAGCACATGTAAAACAACTGAATGTGGAGCAAACAGCTTTAAATACATCACTCTGAAGGATTCATCAGCTGAAGTACAGGGCCAAACAAAAATCTTTACTATTTCCATTACCATGCCATTAGAGACCAAAATAATACCTGAAAAAAGTCAACATTTCTTAAGACATTGAACTACTTATTAACATAATTATGTTAATAAGTTATATACAGACCTTCTCATGCTGCAAAAAAGAGGAGAGCAACAAAAAAAATACGTATGACATCATGCACTTTCTCTGCTTCAATAATATGTATGTTGTTTATTATTTTTGTCTGGTTTCAGTTACAGCATCCTCCACAGTTTCTGTGTCCCTAGTAAAGATGTGCAAAAAGCTTCAGACTAAAAATAATCTTGCATTACAGTATCATAATCTCACACAGAAAATGAACAAAAACCTAACCTCTCTCTTGATTACGTTTATGCAATAGAGACAGTTTTTAATTTGGATTGGGTGCAAAACTAAGTTGATTGAAGTGTCTATAGAAAACTCTAATCCAGGACTTAATATTCTTCCGAGTATGAAATCAAGGTGAACTCAAAATACCTCCAAAGGTCACTGTCGGAGAACTACAGGAATTAAGCTACTGTAGCAAAAGTAACTTTTATTTTATTATAATTTCTTTATATTTCAAATCTTTCCCGAGTGCGCTGTGGGGGATCCTGTTTTCCATCACCTCATGAACTAACAGCTAGCAGCTCTGAAATCTTTATTGGATAGTACATCTGTGCATTGCTTTTTATTTACAATTATGGTGCTTTAATCATCACAGATTTACTGGAGAGGGTATCCTTGGTTATTGTTGCTAACAAATATATATATTTTTTTTCACTTGGATTTCACAGAAATAATGCATTTGGTTGCTCGTATGTGCTTTCTGCCCCAAAGTAAAACTGTGTCTATCTAATAGAGTCATACGGGGCGAGCTTGCATACTTGCAAATATTCTTAGAGCACCGCAACCTTCTTCATCATCACCACCCACACCTTCATCAACTTCATCACAGTTAACTTCTTTGTTTATCTTGGTCATCCAGGCTAAAAGACAGACTAGCACAAAGTTTTAAAGTATTGTGATCTCATATTCTGTGTTTTCAGTTTCAAGCAAAACAAAACACAGCGTCTTTGCTCATATTGTTTGCTTGAAACTCTGGATGCCATCTGCTGGGCATCTTCAAGTATTACAGTTCCTGCTCTGTAGAAATGAGAGACCTCACACTGAGGCTTTCAAGGTTGGTTTTGTATAGTGTTTGCATCCTATCCTGGCACCAGGCAGAAAATCAAGTCTTCAACCTGCAGAGGAGGGCATAATGTTAGCAAGAAATAATAAATTCCCCCAGAAAAGTGGTATTTAAAGCTATACTGTAGCTGCATTGTGCTGTGATCATTTTTTATTTTTATGTCAGAAGCAAAAATCTTGATTTCCAGCTCCACCGCTGCAGGATCTATCCCGCTATTATTGTTTTTAGTCAGAGCAATCCTCTGCTTTTGCTTCCATCTTTACATTTTACATGCCTCTCTTCAGCCTTTAATAGCTCAAGCTGTGTCAGTCCCTTTTCAGAGAGCAAGGGCAGCAAGTGCAAAGAGGCTAGAGGAAGTAATGTAGAGGATGAGAAAAGAAGGGGCATTAAACTTTAACAACTACTCTACATCACCGTCTTCTTATGGCCGTTCGCTGCACTGTGAGACCTCCCTGCCCACATGTGCTCAAACTCCCACATGTTTTCATCTATGCATCATTGCAAAACTGGTAAAAAAAAATACTTATCATGGATGAAGAGAATTTTATAAAGAAACATTAAATTTTTTCCTTCATAAATCTTTTCCTTCATAATCACACTGCCATTTTAATTCTATTTGAAGTAATTATCTGTCCTTTGGAGATCCTCCTTCTTCACAAACAAATGTGTTAATGCTATAAATGATAAAACATACATTCTTAGTGTTATCGTTAGGGTTTTGCTTTCCAAGAAAAATATACATTAAGTTCAACATTAAGGTTAAAAATCTGTCATGCTTCGCTTTTTTTCTCGCCTGCTTTCTTCAGTCCCTGTGTTGATTTTCTTTCTGCATGTCTTGCTTTTGTCAGCTGTCCGCATCGCTTGTGACTCAACGTGTTTTCCGGTTTGCATGCCTCACACTTTTTCATTTCACATTCAAATTGCTATGTGCCACTGCTGCTTTGTTTTCTAACCTGAACACAGCAACCGGACATGTTCTTTGCCTTTTTTACCTCTTACTGCTCCATATTGTACTCTTCCTGTGTGTTCCGTATTCGGCTTGACTCTGTGTTTTGTCTCAGTGTTACTTTGTGTCATCTCTTTTTTCCTATCTCTTTTCCCTCCCATTTTCTATTCCCAATTGTTTTCATGTGTCCTGTATTTTGGTCCTCTCTGTCTGTCCTACTTTTTGAATCTTTTTGGTCTTTTTTCTCCTCTTCTCCATTCTTTTTCCTTTTGTGTCTCTTTCCTTGCCTGCCCTTGTGTGTTGTGCATCTCAGTGCCCGTGGTGTGCTCAGCGCACCCTCCTGCCTCTCATAGTGCTCCCTCCTTCCTGCGTCAATATGCCGGTCATCTGGGCCGCACCGCCTTGCGCAGAGAACCAGGTGGAGGGCTGGAGAGGGAAAGAGCCTTACTGAGCCTGCACAGGACTGGATCTTTGGGTATAATCACACATACATGTAAACACACATGTTAAGTTAGTTGTACAGAGCCAAGAAAACGTCTATTTGACCCCTTAAAGGTTTCTTCTGTTGGCATTTTTACCATACCTGAATCTAACCGAGATAAGAAAATATATCTAACTCTGCTGTGTTAGTAAATATTCCAAAGTCTGGGAAATCTTTCAGTAATATTAAGTTGGCTTCTTTTCATGCTGATAAGATTGCATACTGTCTTGGATCAAATTTGACATTTGTTCTATTTGCTGTGGTGTTACTTCATTTCCAAGCATAGTCAGGCTCTCAGGGTTTTTCAGAATCAGCATTGTCCTTCTTGGAGATATCACATCCTTCCTTAATTAAAATGATTTCTTATATGAGGGGCTTCCAAATTATTCAGCTTCTAAATAACAAAATAACATGCTATCATACGTAGTGAATTAAACAGAGTAATGACAACACAAACAGCATCAGCAGCCAATGGATTTATATAAATTAATTACTTGTATACTGTAGCTTTTAAAAATCAGTGTTTAGTTTCCTTGAGTATTTTTTCTATAACATTTTATTTTGAAGAGTGTGCTGCCTGTTACGTAGTTGCAACCCTAACTTTGGGAACCTCTGTGGTAAACAACCTTTGCCATGGTTCAAATTTTGTGTTATTATTTTGCAAATGTTAAATTAGACCCAGTTACACACAACTTTAGCAAATCTGCCATTTATTTTTACAGTAAATATGGTTGTATTCATATAACCTGATAGAATAATAATTCTTAATGTGCAGGCCTGCTGTGGTCACTTTACTCAACGTGTTATCTGAAACGGTTAGATTCGAAACTAATCAAATAACTGTAACTACAGAATCAAAACTGTTCCTTTCATTTGTAAACTCACGTTATTTATAAGATAATATTTTATGGCAACTTTCTTTTTAAAAGACGCATGTTCAGTCTCAGTTTGAGATTGTGTCATTTTCCACTTTTGATTTATGTTTTGTTATAAGACCCTTTTAATCTATTGTAGTTAAAACTCAATCTAAAGCTTTTACATTCAGTTTAATATGTCTTATATTAAGTTTACCTTTTACTATTTGAATCTAAAAATAGTAAAAATTAGTGACTTCAACACCTTCCTCCTGTCATGTTGACATCTAAAACAGTAGTTTTCAGCACTGCATTTTCTGCCCATATAGCTCCCTTTCTGTATTGCTTAGTGTGTTTATATTTATTGAGAATTGGTTAAGATTTGACAGTGTAACCTTGTCTAAGTTTGATGCCAAAGAATCCCTGCAGAACATATAATAAGATAAATGTTCCTGTTTTCTTTAACCTTCAAAGCTTTTATTGTTGCAGCTGATCCATGTATTTAATTTTGAGGGATCTGGATGTTGCTGCCACCTGTGGGTGGAAAATTGACACTCTGGTCTAAGTTTCTTTTCTTTTGATGCCGGAATAGATCAATGTGCTTGTGACAGAGTTTGACTTTTCTGCAAATATCATTTATGAGTTGGAGACAAAACCGTAATCTAACATGCACAAAAACAAATTCATGCTTATACTTAAGCCACAAATATTGTCTGCATTCTTCTTGTCTGCATTATATAATGTTGCATTAGGCTTTATGGATCCCTGTAATCTCATTTCTGTTTGGCTGGATGGCTAATATCACGAGCTGTAGGGCAGGGTACACTAATAAAAGTAGACGATGACTGGGCTGGAGGTTTGCCTTTAAGCAGGACATCAACCCTAAACATAGTGACTTCGATCAAAGCATATTTATCTGATCAATCAGTTACCATGCAGACCAGATCTAATTAGGGATGTTTATCAAGACTCAAAAAATTGACTTTCATAGCTGCTCTTCATCCAGTATAACCGAGCTTGAGGAGTTTTCCGAAGAAGAATGGACAAAACCGTCAGCGTGTCGAAAATTAGAAGTTTTTGGAAACAGGAAGACTGGCTACTTTAGTGAGGGGTGATGTCTACAATGTAATGACTAGAACTGTAGTTCTTAACCTTTTTTGATGTACCAAACCCTCCAGTTTCATATGCGCATTCACCGAACCTTTCTTATACCTCTTCCCTCCCCACAAAAAATACTTTGCGGTATTCTGATTTTGTAATTGTATTAGTTGTGTTACCACCCCCACACCACTAGAGGCAGTAGCAAGCCCGAAAAGATGCAACTAAGGAGCAGATTTAGACTATAGAATTTGGTAAAAACAGCGAGTTTTGCTGAAGACAAAAGTTCAAATCCATGCTGAGAGTGGAGCTCCTTCAATCAGAGCTCCTCTGCAGTACTGATTGGCTAAGCAATGTAACCTGATCCTCTGCAGCAAGTGATGGCAAAGCGGCGCGTCATCACGACTTTACACAAGTGTGTCTTTACCTCCGCGACAGAGGCTCCGCCGAACCCCTGAGACAGACTCACTGAACCCCTGGGGTTCGATCGAACCCAGGTCAAGAACCACTGGACAAGAGGGACTGAATAAAAATCTGATCCACACATTTCAAGATTTAATTTATAAAAGATTTTTGAAAACCATATATTATGTGCATTCTGCTTTCTGTAAGTCTGTCGAATTAAAATTAAAGTAATATACATTGAAATTTATGTTTGCAAAATGATAAGAGTGGAAAAATTAAATTTCAAGGGGTTCAAATATTTTGCAGGGAACTGCACATTAGCTGATCAAGATATCTTTACGATGAATGACTTAGGTCTGTCTGTTCTGGTGAGCAAACTAATGGGTAGTCTAACCCTCAAGCAAAACAGAAAGTATAAGCCAGAGCCCCACAGATTATTGGTTTGGTGGAGTGACTTTGAACTGCACATCTGCTTCTGAGCTCTGAAGATCCCCAAAAGGCCCCGTTCGTGACTCAGAACCTAGAATAGATGCTGCTCTATTATTAAAATCTTGATAAGGTGTAGCTTGAAATGTTATGGGGGACTCTCTGTGGGTGTGTGTTGCCAACTGGTTGATCTTGCTGACTCACTGCGTGCCATTCGACAGTCAGAGCACGTTGCATCCTTTAATTGAGCGGCTTGATGCAATCTCTCTGTCCTGCTGCTCTAAGGAGATAACCCACCACTTCTCTGTCTCTCACTTTCTCCATCATCATTTTACACGCCCTCTGTATTCTCTTTTTGAGTCAAGGTAAAAAGAGAGCACAATTTCCTTTACTTCTGCTGTATTCATGTTCTAGCATGGTTAAAATAGTAATTGATCCTTGTCATGTCTTAAAATTATATGAATATAACCTCACTACACTCTACTTTCATAATAATTAAGAGGATTGGCTGCAGCCAGGTGGTGCTAATCAAAGGTGCATGATTCAGTGATTGTCTCCAAATCTGATTATTTCTATTATTGCTGAAGTTTTGGCAGTTTTCAGGTCTGGAGCATTAGGTGTGCGTTAATATAACTCATAGGAGAAAAGACATAAACAGGGATCTTCGTGATAGAGCTGTGGCTTTTTTTTAAATAAACATCCCTATAAACACACTAATAGTGATTTTTATAAGGTCATTTCTTAGTCTGCCACAGGGAAAACAATCATTCACAAGTGGAAAATACAGAGAACAGCTGCTAATCTTCCTCAAAGTGGTTATTTCAGCAGCTTTACTCTAAGGTCAGGCTGTTCAAAACCAACTAAAATCTCACCCAAATATGCAGAAACTGCATCTCAGCCTCCACAGGCCTCACTTAGCTTGTTCGGCGTAAACACAGCTCCTATGTAACATGAAAAATTTTTAAATTTAAGTGAGGAAATAAATGTGAAACGGAATTAGAGTAGAGACATGTCTTATTTCCTGTCTTATTGCCTACATGATACATATTTGAAATTCTAGCAAGTATGTTTGTTAACAAGCATTCATCCATCCATCCGGTCTTATGTTGATGGAAATTTGAGACCAGAAAAATTTTCACCACAAAAATCATGTAGAAATAGTTTGTTAGACCTCCTAACTGAAAAAGAAATACAGGTTTGCAATGTTTTGAAGAATTACCAGCAGAAACACAGATCTTAGATCCCTTAGTTTTAATCACTGAAATAGTTTTTTATTTTTTTAGCACCAAAATACATTATAGTGTTGTCGTTGTATCAACCTTCCAGATCACTAAGGTCTTCTAGTTCCAGTGTACTCTTTATTTCCAGAACCAGAACATGGAGAAGCAGCGCATGGTTTTTATGCGTCACTGATTTGGACCAAACTTCCAGAAAACAGCAAAACAGTCAAACACTGAGTTCCTTCAAATTAAGACTAGCAGCTGCAGAGTCAAATTTGAGGCAGTGTTCAATCAGACAAGAAACTAACCCTGAACAGGATCACTGAAAAATAAATGGATGGATGAGCATTAGGGGCCTGGTGGAAGTTCAGACCGCAACTTGCTGTAAATGCTTTGGCATAAACTACGAAGGACAGCATATAAATAATGGCCTGTAAACTTTAATAGACTGAAGCAAGGTTGTAAAAAACTATTCAAACACTGTGACACAAGACCCATAAGATATTACTTCTACAACTTGCTTGAAAATTGATCAAATCATAGGGTTAGATTAGCTTTTTATGTGCAATTTCTGAATTCTTGTTACAGTATAAATTACAATGTAAAAGGTCAACTCATATCGAGGTATCCGTTTTTAAGACTGGATACGAGCAGTTATAAAGCCTTAGAACTGAAAGAGATTGTAATTTTTCTTTTTTTTACCATGGCTGTATGGGCAGTAAATAACGTGGCATTTTGTGGTAATTCTGTTCTTTAGAAGTGTGTGCCCAACTCACACAAGTTTGCATTAATCTGTTGCTAAATAGGGAGACACCCACACATGCAGCGAGGAACGATTAGCGATGCAGTTTTCAGCCTCATCTCTGCCTTTGTGTTTGTGTGAAAATCTGTAGTTACACTGTTGAGGATTAGTCAGCCATCCTGTCGGTTTCACAGAGAGAAAAACCCTGCTAAAAGCTGCCGACTTGTCTCCAAACGCGTCGCAAGCTGCTATTTTTGATAATGTCACAGTTGTCTCCTCTCTTTTGCTCCCCCTTTCCTCTCTTTCTCTCTTTGTAGATAAGATACTGAATTTAAATATTAAATGTGAAGATAAAAGATTTTTTTTCCCTTGCAATTTGCACACGTTCAGAGACCTCATCAGTGTAAGGGATTAAATGTAGCACATTAATACTGCATTAATAGCTGGAAACCTTTCCCTCATACGCTGTGCTCCCCGCTATCCATTTACGGGTTCTTGGATTGGACTTGATAAGAACAATGGGGCGGACTCCTTTTTTTTTGTGATTGGTGTTGTAAGCTCGCTGGAGGCTTAACCGAGACGTTGCTAATGAATGCCTGTAATTTCCAAAGCCGAATGTGCAAATGTGTTCTTTGGTGGTTTGGGATATTGGGGATCAACGTAAACAGAGCTAGAAGCTTACGGGAGGCACTCGAGTCCCAGTAATTGAATAATAAGATTCCTTAGATGCAGAGAAGAGCTTTAGAGGTAATTACTGGAGACTAAAAATTGCCCAGGCCCTCCTAGGCTTGTGCGTATGGTTCTCTTTTATGCATATTCCTCAGGGACAAAAAATGCACTTTGATTGTTATTGTCGGCTTAGTGTAGAGACGGGCTGCATTATATGTTATTAGTAGAAAGGAAATGTGACAACACTGTTTTATGTGAAATAATTTGACTCTAGAAATGTTTAAAAGAAGGTGGCATTATGATGGTGAATGAGGCCTATGTGGGAGCAAAAAGCGGTGTGGGACGGTTGCAGATCAAGGGGAAATTGTTTCGAGTCTGACATTGTGTCTGTGAACGTAAAGCGACGGGAAAAGAGTGCTGGGTGAAGGGCTGAGTGCAGAGCTTTTTATCCTTGATGTTTTATCCAGCCTGAAGCTAAAGGATTCATCTTTGGAAACCATCATTTTATTTGCAGCCCACTGTAAGCGACCCGAACTCCAGTATAAGAAAAAGGGTGACTACTGAAACACGGCATGCAGATTTTTGAAAAAGTAAACACCAAAATGCTTAAATTTCTAACAAATGCTCTTTTAGTCTCCCTTCCACACGCAGACATTTTTAACATCTTATTTGTCTGTTATTTTAGGAAATACTTGAATTAGTCAACGTATTTACAATAAACAAACTGATATCAGCTGCAAATGGATGGCTATTAGGTTTATCATTATTGACAAGTAGGGCGTGGGAGCCTCTGAAAGAGTGTTTTCTTAGTTAATGTTTACAAGACAGTCTGAAAACCGACATGAAGGAGGATGTGAGGCTTTATCTATCACCAGCTTGTGGATCATCTCTTTAAAGTGTTAATTATTATGAGGAAAGATGGCCTTTTATGACTTTATCTTGTTGACATTTAGATGAAGTATCCATCCAAGACGTCCCACTTTGTCTAAATACTTCTTTAAGGCGTTATCTTCTGCTGTACCAAGGATCCTCTTGCAAAGAAAACCTGGAGGGAAATATGCATGACAATCTGAAAAAGAGGAGATTACCGCTGGCAACCTGGCACCCATGAGTATTTAGTCATCAACACTTATTATTACAGAAGCTCTCTGCACCACTGGGCTAAATCATATCCACCTTTAACATTTAACTTTAAAGACTCAATTACACACCTGCAAAGTTTAGTGAGATCCTTTCCTTAGGTGCGAAGCTGTTGTTTTGATCCCTACTCCCAATACAGATAAATGTATAAACACTCGCCTCACAGCCAACTTAATGGTAGACCCCTGTGTAAGTATAAGTGTCCCCCACAATCCACACACACCTGACAATCATTGAAAATGAAACACTTCCTTCAGAAAGACCTTCTAAATCAAACATTATTATTTTTTTTTTTACAAAGAAAACATATTAAAACAATTTTCAGTGAGAAAAGATCAGTAATATACTATTTAGTCAATTTTGCGTCAATAATTGTTTTCATTAAGAAATCGATTCTCACACTTCTTACACAAAGATGCTAAACAAATGCGCGTGTTTCGGGAAATGCAAGCAGTGGGGCAAGCAGAGAGGTTTGTTCCATAAAGCTGAGGAAAACACTGGTTACTTTGAGTTTGTGCAGCAAATTCTTTCAAAGTTCTTTAAGCATGAACTGGATAACAGATTACGTTTGCAGTTTTCGAATCCTAATTGATTCATATAGGTAATACTTACTTATGAAACTTTTACAGCTTTATTTGGTACAGAGACCTTTACTCAGTAAAAATGTATCATATATGTCAGTGCACTCATGCCTTGTTCTGGCTGATCCTTTCTCTGCACCAGCATCAGTATGTCTCGTCTTTCTTTTAGGACAGGTTGATGATAGTTGAGGTTGTCACATATTTTAGCGCATTTTCAGTAAAGGTATAAACAAAGTTTTCTGAACTTATTTTTGGTTTGTAACTTGTCAAGATTTAATGAACATCGACCCCCATACGAGTTGTTTCCTGAACAGACACAAAGACAATGTTCACTTTGAGCATCATTGAAAGAATAAGAAGGGGTTAGAAAAGCATAGACTTGGTAGATAAAATAATTTGCACAGCTTATAAATATTGTTTTTTTTAAGTTAAACAAATTAAATTTATAAGCTGATTGTGCCAATGAGGCCACAAAACTCACTTGTTGTCTATGTGTCACTGACAAAATTATAAACAATACAACCACCTGCAGGTTCAGATTACTCAACTCCAATGCTAATCATTTAAAGTTGCCTTGACTGATGTATTTTCATACTTCTATTTAATGCTGTAATTGTGTACAGTACTGCACACCAAGCTAAACTGCAATCACAATGTCAGTGTTTGCAATATTGGGATCTCAAAGCACTGCTTCTATGCAATATTTTGTCTAATGTTATATTTCAAGCATTGGCATTCCGTATGCAGGTAGTGTATCAGTTGTGTTGTAAGGACTTTCTATGCCCTTGATAAACCTTAACACATATTTACTTGCCAAGATTGTCTATTGTCTTTGTATTCAGCAGTAGTATTACAGGTTTTAGTGATAATGTGCAGCCCTAGAATTCTGTTATCTGTAAGCTAGAGTCAAACAGTCACGTAGGTGATATGTCCTTTTAGGTGGGAACATTTTCTGCATGTGAGGTCAGACATGTTGAAGAGATGATCTGCGATACTTGGTGCCAAAATACTGAGCTGTGTCACGCTCATGAGGAAGGACAGAGAGAAAAAGTGGAAAAGCTGCTAAGATGCCAGAGGCATTTATCAAAAAGCCCCAGGGTTTAATTTTATCCATAGAGAGTGATAAGAGCAAGGAGCCAGCGAGTAGAGAGCCAGTGAACATGAGAGAGAGGAGGGGAACTAGGATGGGATTGAGAAAAAGGCTGATCATGCAGAAAACATTGTCATCAGCTCATGACTCGAAAGACAGCACCGATCTTCAATACCATCTCCGATCTCGGCGTGAGCGAGGGAGAGATGGTAACAAGAGGAGGCGGAGAGAAAGCGACTGCTATCACATGAGAGGGAGGGGAGTAATGGCAAGGTGAAGGGAGGCAGGGAGAGGACTGAAGCACTGATAGGAGCGCCACAGGCAAGGAGGGAGTGATCGAGAGAGGGAAGTGGAAGGGAGAAAGCAGCATACCAGCCTGGATAGAGTGGTGTGCAGAACAACAGTGGGACCGCAGAGGACATGAGAAAAAACAACTGACACAACAAGAGAGAGAGAGAGAAAGAAAGAGAGAAAAAAAAACAAGGACAAGAGGAATCGGGACGTCACTGGAAAAGAAAAGTACGAAGGGATACAGAGGATCTGGTAGCCGATGAGGACAGATAGTTGAGCATGTGACAGATGAAACTGTTGTCTTCCCTGGGAGGGGTAAGATAAATGTGTTGTGAATCTCTGCACGTGTTTGCTTGCTTGTGTCATGAAGATACAAATGAAGACAGAGCACCTGTTATTCTGAGACATCGCATGCACTGGGCAATCTCTGCAGCGTTTTACCTACCTGCACGCTGTTTGACCTTCCTTAGTCAGCAGGAGGAGTGTGACTGCAGAGAGAAAGAGGAGAGAAAGCAAGAGAAGTGAAGGGAGAGTGAGTCTACAGAAAAACACCCTGAAAGGGAGACAGAATGTTGAAGTTGAGTTGCAGCTAAGGGAGTTGTTGCTGTGATTAGTGCGCCTGCACTGTCCTCACAATTTTAAGACCTCTGCTTGGAGCTCCTGTGGCAATACAGTAGACTGGATTTTTGTCAGATGGAAAGTCTGGACCTTTAATGGTCCACAGCTTCTAAAACAAGACTCCCGCCTGGATTTATTGACTAAAACCTCATCTGAAGTGACCTCAGTTTCTTGAGAGGGTCGGATTTAGTTTTCGTACTGCGTGAAATGCATTTCTGAACATTTGAAGACATTCAAATGTTAGTGCTGTGACTCTTCTTCAAGAACGAATATGTCAGACAATCCCCAAGGGTGTTCTGGGCCTGGTCCTAGGGTGGGAGACTCCAAGGTGGGAGAGGCTAAAATGGGAGAGGGGATGAGGATGGGGGAGAGAGACGCCCCTCTGAGGCTGTCGCCGTTCCGTATGCTTCGAATGCTGGATTCGTGCCGCCCACCAGGAAACCGGATCGGTAAGTCTATCTTCACCCAGCAGCTCATCTGCACCCTGATCCTGAATATCCATCAATCCAAGGCAACATCTGAGAACGTATTGGAACTGTATGCATCTTTCAAATATTGGTAAAAACACTGGCTGCAAATATTTTACAAGTAAAATATTATTTTTCATCCATCCAAACTTGAAGATGACTTTTGGTTGCATCCACACTGGAAGCTTTTATACAAATTTTACTGGTGGGTACATAAAATAGTATATATATATATATATATATATATA
>CAEGAF010185771.1:0-16624 GCA_903067075.1 Micropoecilia bifurca | reverse complement strand
CTATCTATCTATCTATCTATCTATCTATCTATCTATCTATCTATCTATCTATCTATCTATCTATCTATCTATCTATCGACATTTTAGTGGAACTAGAACTTTAGTTAAATTAATATTAATTAATTATTCATTTAAAACAAGCTCCTTCATCTTGGTAAAAAGTTACTTTTCAGTTAGTTTTGTCTTATTTCAAATGTTCTAACATATCTGCACTAGAAAAGAAACCAAAATGACTTAAGATTTTGTGTTTTTGGAGTGAAAGAACATTTTAAACTGACTGGTTTCACTTAAATGACTAGAAAAACAAATTATTAATCAGTATTTTGTGGACAAAATTATTATTAGCAGAATCTGCAACTATGTACAAAGTCTTGGGGGAAATTAATAATAATTTCAGCAATTAGCTGCCAAAAAATGACTTATTTTCAATTAAAAATGTAGATTGGTATATTAAGACAATATAAAAGTAAAATCTAGTCACGGAGGCCGACCCATTAATCTCTTGACTGATTTCCTGTCAAAAGTTGTGAAACTGCTTCGATTGTTAAACGGTGGAGTCATTATTCACGAGGCTAAACAGCAGAAACCAGGTGATGCTTTATTGCAAAGCAGCTCGGCCATAAATGCCAACAGGTGACAGTTTGTCTTATCTGCAATATTAATACTGTAGGAAACACAAAAGGAATAATGAAATCACGATGATGAACTAAGCTCGGCGCATTAATCAGATGAAGAAAACGTACATTCTCATCGTTTCTGCTGCTGCGGATCTAGAGGGGAAAAAAACATGTTTGTGGCTTTAAATGCAGGAGAGAAAAATCTCACCAAGTTTAATTTTGTTAAAAAATAATCAGATAAAAAGATATAAATATTATGTATCTGGTGACAGAATGTTGAATCTTGAATTATAAAATCTGACTAACAGGTCCTGAACATTAACTCCAGCAGCTTCTGCTGATATAAACATCAGAATAAAACATTTATTCCTGCTGAGGAACCTGATTACGCAGCACAACGCTGCCAGGAACTTAACTTGTAACCAGAGGGGGAAAAATATTCCATACATAAATATGACACGGCAGCAGAACCTGGCTGGAGCGAGCATTTTATCAGCTGCAAGCTTAATCAGGTTCAGGGTTTTAAATTGCAGATGAGTGACAGGAAGTAATCCTCCACATCCAATCTGTAGGTTTTATTGCTTTTAGCAGCTCCTGCAGAGATGATTCATCAAGTTTTGTGTTATAAAATCATATTTATTTCTGGTTTACTTTCAATATTTCTTGTTTAGTTGTTGCTCCAATTCGGTTTATAATAAATGGTGGATATATACTTTTGTCCTATAGTGGAGCAGAAAGCAGAAATAAGTCAAATTATTGACTTATTAGTGACTCTAAACACTTATTTCTGAGTGTTTAGAGTCACTGATTTGATTTCTACAAGGTCAGCAATACACAGTTTGATACCAGAATCAACTATGCTGTGGAAGTCTGGGTGCATTTATAGCAAGATGTAATAATTATATCTGTGATGTGGCGGCCATCTTGAAAATGGGCAGCCATGTTGAATTTTAAGTGGTTTTTCAAAAGAGGAACAAATTTGACCCAAATGTGGTGCTTGAATCTCCATTTGAAAGAATCTAGTAAAACATTGTTATCTGCTGCATGATAACAGAAATATAGAAAACAATCACATAAATACAGACAACGATTAAGATTACTGAAAAAAAGAATTCAAATTTAATCTTTAAATTTTAACTTTTCTTCAGAATTCATAATTTTTTCCTTCTGGCGATTTTCTCAGAATTCTGAGTTTTATCTCAGATTTTTTTTTTCATCAGACTTGAATGTCAAAATTTTTGGTCACAAAAATGTTAAAATTTTTCCAGGATTATGATATTTATGTCAAAAAAATCTTCCATTTCTCCTCAGATTTCTATCTTTTTCTAAGAATTCTGAATTTAATCTCAAAATTCTGATTTTTTTTTTCCTCTCAGGAATTTCACTTTTTTTCTTTGACATCAGACTTTTTTTTTTTTCAGAATTATGACTAATTTCAGAAATCTTTTTTAAATTTTTACTTTTCTCAGAATTCTAAATTTTCTGCCCAGAATTCTGATTTTAATCTCATTCTGGCTTTTTTTTCTTGTCAGAATTTTTACTTTTTTTCTGTGAATCCTGACATTTGGTCTTAGAGGCATAAAGTCATAATTCTGAGCGGCACCGTTTCCCCGTTGGCCTTCTGGTTAGTTTTTGGACAGTTTCAGATGATTCTATTTACTGATCAGTCACTGTGATTGGGAACCAATCAGGTGAGTCACTTTGGCAGAAATGAAGCTGAAAGTGAAACTGAACACAGTAAAAATGTCAGTGTTGAATTAACACCCAAAAGTGTCTATATGTGTCCAAGTCAGCAGGTGTTAAAGTAACACTTTTGAAAGTGTTAAAAGATTGACACCCATTTTGTTGTTAAATTAACATTGGTCTGTATACAGAAATGGGTTTAAGAAAAGTTAAACTTTCCATTTCTGCATCTTGTTTTGAATATTTTCCACTGGATTCGATTGATATTGGCACCTTGTGGGTCAATTATTTACTTTTTTAACACCACATTATATTTAGTGATCAACACTACACTGATGTTACTTTTAACATATTTTAACACTAACACCATTGTAATGCTAATGTGACTCTCTGTTGTTGAATTTAACACCAGCTGACGTGGACACATATAGAGACTTTTGGGTGTTAATTCAACACTGGCATTTTTACTGTGTACAGGTCACTTTGAGTTGAGGTTCACTGATTTATTTTCTGTTGACTCCAGTCCTCTGAACATTTCCTGGTGTTTCGGTCGCCTTGGTCACAAACACAAAACGACTGATAACGCTTTACTGCTTGGTACTGAACTGGATAAAAATAACTTTATTTACCTGGAATTCTCCCCAGAATGACGGCTTTAACGTTAAACTCCACGTCAGACGTCACGTTGAATTCCTCTCTGGCATTCTGGTCAATCTGAAAGATTATTGATTAGAAACAAAATCTAAAAGCAACAACATTCTGTTCAGAAAAGATCCTTTATTATCTATCAAGAAGGATTAAATGTGGAAAGAAATTAAAACACTTTGCAAAAGTTTTCATACGACTTTCTTTTATTTTTGTGTTTTTAGTTTGTCATGGTGCAACAAGACACTTTAATGTATTTTATTAAGATTCTAATATTTCCAGTGCAAATAGGCCCATCACAATAAATTTTACTATAAATTGTTCCTGTAATTATTGCGATAAATCATAATGTTGTTGTTTTGAGACCATTTTCATGCAACACATTGATAATGGCATAATAACGCAGGTATTTTATCTCCTCTTAAAGATAAAATTTGATTTTGTACAGAACGCTAAACACTGGAAGATATTTTAATTATAAACAAAAACAATAAATAAAACGGATTCTGATGTCTTTATAAACAAAACTGCACTTCAAAAAATATCAGATCATTAGAATGGAAATTACTGAGCTCATGATGATTAATTGCCACACTTTGCCACTGATACCCAATCTAGAATTATAATATGGGAGCCAATACAGATATTAATATTGGATTGGTGCATGCAATCAATCCAAAAAATAGCTAAAATAATTATTAATATCTTTATATTATTTTGTACCTCTAATTTTCTGTTTGCATTACATTAAATAATAAAATATCAAATAAAACGACTTAAACACAACACTTCTTACACATGAAGTCAACCTGTAACATTGATTAGTTTGAAATGGGATATTAATCAAAATACATTTTGAAATATTAAAGGGAATCTTTGTCATGCCTGTTGCTACCGGCAACAGCTCAGCTTGTCAACGAATCTAAAAGCAGCTCTGACCTGTCAGGTAGATGGGAAGGTGTGTGTGTGTGTGTGTGTGTGTGTGTGTGTGTGTGTGTGTGTGTGTGTGTGTGTGTGTGTGTGTGTGTGTGTGTACCTGCACTGCCACGGCGTCCGCCTGTCGCATGACGGTCACAGTGTGCAGACGGCCGTCAGCTAAGTTCATGACTCGGCTGCTCAACACTTCCTCGTCTCTGTTGCTGTGCAACTTGTATCTCACTTCTAACTCATCTACAAAAAAAAACAACAAATAAATCAATGGAGACTTAAAGGTAAACACACAAAATAAAAATTACAACACACAAAAGTGTATGAAATGTACATTTTCTATGCTGAAAAAGGAACTTTTAACTGTAAGGGTACATATAAAATAAGTTCAATATATCTGAAAAAGTTCAATATTTTGGTCAAAATGTGAATCTAAGTTTCATTAAACGCAGAGTGAAAGATTTAAAGTCTATGTTTGCTGTAATTGTGAAAATTATGGCATGGAGATTAGGAAAACCTCAAATTTAGGGTCTTGGAAAATTTTAAAATTGAGAAAAAAATAAATATGAAAACTCACAAATGCGGTTAATGAACACAAAACACCTGAAAAGATTCATGAGCTCACCTTTGATGTAAGAATTTTGACTTTTTTCTCAATATTCTGACATTTTTTTATTCGAATTAGTTTTTTTTCCTCAGAATTATTTCATTTTTCTCAGAAAAACCTTAAATTAGAAAAACCTTAAATTCAGTGTCTTGTAAAATGTGAATATTGTGAAAAAGTAAAATATGGAAACTCAGTGTCACCAAGTAATCAGCTAATTAACTCAAAACACCTAAAAATTCTGACTTCTTTTCTCAGGATTTTTAAATTAAATCTCAAAATTCTGACTTTGATATCGGAGTTCTGAGCTTTTTCTCAAAATTATGACTTTTTTCCCCTCAAATTTATGAAGTGAATGTCTTAATTCAGACTTTTTTCAGATAATTCAGACTTTTTTCCACTAAAAATTCGGACTTTAGTCTTCTGAGACAAAAAAAACAGATTTATTTTTTTTACTGGCCCTAATCTTCTGTAAAAAGCCCAAAGCCCTTTACATCAGCAAGAGAAGCTGCTGTGCTTCCAGATTGCAACAACTGCTGTTCTTCAGAAAACACAGGAGCTGCGTGAAAAGAATAAACCAAAGGAAAGTTTGAGTGATTGCTGCTGATGTTTGAATATTCCTCCAAACATTTCTTGAACCTTCCTGAACTGATGTGCGCGTGTTGAAATGGCTTTAGACAAGCTAACAAAGTGTGACAGAGCAAATCCATAAAACAGAGAAAAGTAGCTACTTTTAGGTTAAAAGATCAGAAAATCTTTGACAAAAGTCCTCACCATGTTTATTGATGAGCAGGATCAAGTATTGCCTGTAAGAAGAGCTGACATAGAGCAGCGGCGCGGGGCTTTGACTGGTCCTGAAGCTCAGGGAGACGTCGTCTCCTCTCGGTGTGATATCCGAGTAGATGGATGAGAGCAGAGAGCTGCTGTTCTTGCTCGCCTCATATGGCTCCTTTACGATATATGTGATGGATGCTGTCGGCTCAAAGCTGCCTGAAACTTCTGGAAGATAAAAAAGTCAGAGGCAGTTATCAGTGGGCAACCTGACGGGAATCCTGCTAAAATGTGGCCACAAACTCCACAGATGGAGTTTCAACCAGGTTAGCATTAGCATTTTTTTCATCACAGCGTCGACACATGGCATGAATACGAAATGTAGTGTTGACATGAAACATTTCAACTCCTGAGTTCTGATGGGTTTTTCCTTCTGAAAGTAAATGGTTTAATTGCACCAACATGTTCATTTAATATACATTTTTGCTAGGATTACATGTACAGCTGTAGATTTCTTACAAATATTTAGAAATTAACGCCACAAAATCACAAAAACAAACAACGTGGAAAGATGTTTATATGGTTTAATTTAGAAGTACACTGCAAAAACACAAGGTTTTGCCAAGTAATTCTGGTCTAATTTCTAGTGCAAATATCTTATTACACTTGCGATAAGGCAAAACTAACTTACAAGTAATAAGCAAGAAATAGGAGCTTATTTTACTTCAAAGATCCTTTGAAGTAATATTGGAAGTCCTACTTACATTGGCAAATTATTTCACTCGTAAAATGTTTCCCATGTTTCCCATGAAACAATCTGCCAAAGTTACAAACATTCACCTGGTGACCCCAGCAAAGCCCAGCCTGTTACCTAGCAACCCCAGTGGAGTTCCGCCCGTTACCTAGCAACCAGTGCCAGTGGTTAGTCAGCTGGTTTTATTGCTGTAAAATGGCTGCTAGGAAAGACATTTGCTTCAAAGTCAACAGCTTTATTTAACATTCTGGGCTTAATCAACTTTTAACCAGCTAGAATTGCACACATAACATGTTCTGTTAAGACACATTTGTCAAATTAAAAGTATCTTATAATTATATTCATTATATCAAGATTTATGAAGTATTTTTATTAATTTGATGTAATATTTCAATCTTAAATGTTGTGTTTTTATTAGCTGTGAGGAAAAAAATTCATTATTAGCAGAAATAAAGGCTTGAAAACAATGTTTGTGTAATTAATCTATGGTAGGGATGGTCAAAGTGTGGTCTGGGGGCCATTTACAGCCGTTTGAGTGATTCTGCCCGGCCCTTGTCCACAATTTAAGAAAAGCACAGACATATTTCACCAGACGCTTCATGGTGATACAATTAAGGCAAATAAAAGGAAAAGTAGTAATGTGGACAAATTAAAATAGTGTTCAAATGGAAAACTTTAGGAACAAAACAAACCATTCAAGTTTTATTAACCACATTTTTTGCTCTCATTTTCATTTAACAGAACGTAGCACCAGAAACACGAATTTCAGACTCTTTCCCTCAGGTTAGTCGATATTCAAATATAGAGAATTTAGTTTGTTTTTACAATGAATTTTTTTTTACATTTTTCATAGCAAAAAAGATATTTTGGTGACCCACAACTTATTTTAGCTCAACAGTTGTGGCCTCTGTTGGAACAGCTTTGGTCTCCTCTGATCTGTATGATACACTTTTCAAAAACATTCCTATTATTGGGTCATTTCTGACTTGGACTGCTACAGCAACTGGAACAGGAACCTGGAGATGCCAATGATTTGAACTGGAACTTCAGAAAAACATAAACTGAATTATTGGGATTGCAACATTTCCAAACATAATAAACTCTTAATGCTAATGTCCCATGCTACTTTAACCACACAGCAGGCCTGCTACTGAATTTATAGGATGTAGAAATCCTGTAAAAGTCATAGACCAATAAGAAATACAGTCAATAAACACCAGCTGACTATGGTTTCTGTTGCAATTGTAACAGAATGTTTAGATTAAATCTTTCAGCAACAATATTTCTCGCTCTCTATATTACATTTTAAGATTAAAAATAAAGTTATCATTGATAAAATCTGTTAATATGTTAATAGAAATACATCATCTGATGCATAAAAACTTTGAAAGAAGTAAAACAAAACCCAGCAGAATGCTGTTTGTGTGCCAGACGTCACTTTCCAGTGGAATAAAGTGGCTGTCAAATTCCTCTGAGAAGCTGGCTTATGTCGCTGCCTGTCACCACTATATGAAACCGGCAAACAACAAATATTATTTTGGAGGGCCTCTGGATAACATGTGCGGACTGAGCTGTCAAGATAAAATGCAATAAAATGCAGTAACATAGGCTGCTGTTCAAACACAGACTCATATCCGGCTATATGAGAGGAGCGAAGTGGCTCCTGAAAATCAAAACAAGCCGGCGTAATAACAAAAGATGAAGACAACAGGAGGAGGAAACTTCTCAGGTGTGAAGTTTATCTTATGGAAGGTAACAAAGTAAAGAAAAACACGCAGGGAATGCTTCTTGAGTTTTATACAAAACATGTTTGCGCAAAATCATCCTTAGATAACGAGATTCTTAGTTTGTTTGAGCTTCTTTCAGAATGAGAAATAAGCTGCTGCTGTTGGCCGCAGCCCCAACTCAACATTTACACTCGCAAGTGAAAATGGATGTGCAATGGTACATATATACAACTTTGAAAAGCAATAATGGAGCCTCCTGCACAACCCACAAGAATGCAGCAAGTTGTTTCTGGATGGTAATTCAACAAGAAAACACTTGTCTTTTCCAGCAGCCATTGTAGAACGCATGCAGCAGTAAAACCAGCTGACCTAACATTCTGATGCACAGCTTTGGTTGCTCGGTAACGGGCTGAGCTCTGCCGGGATTGCTCGGTAACGGGCGGAATTCGACCGGGATTGCTCGGTAACGGGCGGAATTCGACCGGGGTTGCTCAGTAACGAGCGGAACTCTGCCGGGGTTACTCGGTAACGGGCGGAACTCTGCCGGGGTTGCTCGGTGACGAGCGGAACTTTACCGGGGTTGCTCGGTAACGAACGGAACTCTACCGGGATTGCTCGGTAACGGGCGGAACTCTGCCGGGGTTGCTCGGTAACGGGCGAAACTCTGCTGGGGTTGCTCGGTAACGAGTGGAACTCTGCCGGGGTTGCTCGGTAACGAACGGAACTCTACCGGGGTTGCTCGGTAACGGGCGAAACTCTGCTGGGGTTGCTCGGTAACGAGTGGAACTCTGCCGGGGTTGCTCGGTAACGAACGGAACTCTACCGGGGTTGCTCGGTAACGAGTGGAACTCTGCCGGGGTTGCTCGGTAACGGGGGTTGCTCGGTAACAGTGCAGTGCGAATCAACAATTGGCCGGGTTTTGAAGCGGCTCATTTTTCAGACACCAAAAGACAAATTCATTGTTTTCGCTGTTTTTAGATGCAAATGGAAGTAGAAAAAAAGTAAAATATGAATCTTTTTGGAGTCTTGTTTTCATAGGAATCTTAATAACTGCGTTTTATAGAAGTTTCTACTGTAACTATGAGACAATCAAAGGTTCCCAATCTGCATAATCAGTTTTTCTTCCCCCTTGTGATAATTTGTGCCAGCAGGGAATGTGCTGCCCTACTTTAAATCTTGCAAACCTATATTGAACTACATGCTGAAATTATAAATGATCTCATATATTCAAGAGAATTAAATTGTCAAAGCAGCTGTAGGGATTGGAAACTCCAACAACCCAATTTGAACTCAGTGGAGATTTTCTTTTAATTTCTTGACGATATTAGACCATGTTTCCCCCAGGCTTTCTTTCTTTTGCTGCAGTTTGTGATCTGTCAATTAATATCCTGCCAATCTTCATGTAGGAATATCTAGTGGATATAAATCTACAAACGTGTGAAAAACCCAATTCTCACTGTAGAAAGTTTTTAAAACCTTCAGGGCTTTTTCTTATGAATTTCCTGGTAGAGTTGTCAGTGTGTCTGCACCTTCGTGACAGAAGACTCCGGTGTAGGCAGAGCGGCTGCAGTCGCAGGAGAACCCGTTGGCCCTTTCCACACATCGGCCCTGGTTCTGGCAGAGCGCTGCGTAGCTGCTGCAGTGCCCAGGGCAGCCGGGTCGGACGCCAGGTGTGATCCTTGCCCTCTCCTCCAGGTCCAGTGTGACGCCGTTCAGCTGCAGAGAGCGGATGCAGCCTAGAAAGCCTTTCTGCCGCGACGCGGTGCCTCCTGCAAAGAACAAACAACAACACAACTGTAGCTACACCAGCTCTTTTTCTTACATTCCTTGCTAAGTTTGAATGAAGGAGTCAAAAACCTGGTTTGTACTCTCACTCAGTCTATTGTAAACTTGCTTCCTTGGACAGGTCATTGAGCTACAAAACATGGTGATTACACTTTTGGCACACAAAAAGAAATGCAGATTTTAGTGTGCATGTTTGCAAACAGACGCAATATTATACACACTTAGATCTTTGAAAAGCAGAAGTAGAGCCTTCTGCACAAAAAAATATTGTGATTTTTTAAACTTTGAAAATATGACATTTTATGCAAACATTTGCTTAGTTTGTAAAATTCTTCATGACATTGCTGTTCCATTTCCAAGAAAACATTTCTCTTTGAGATCAGATAACATGACTGAAGCAATAAAGACTAGAACTGCCTTTAATAAAACTGTCACAATGAAATAGGTTGCCAAATGAGATTATAGTTATAAAATGTTATTCTAATTAGTAGAGTTGTACTCTTCTAATTCTTCTTTATTAATTGCCAGTTCGTTTGTAGTCTGATTGGTTTGCTTAAGTGTTACAAAGATGTAGTGACACTTTATTTATGTAATTACCAAACTGGATTTTCACCAAGTCTTAATCTGTTAACTCATACTTGGTGGAAATTAGCTTTTTTTTGGTATAACCTGGTGTCATGCACCTCTTGGTTAAAAGTAAATGCTGTACATTGTTTCTGTGAAATAAATATAAATTATAAGGCAGCAAGTGGTTCCTGTGTGGTAAGTTAATGACAAAACACTTGTCTTTCCCAGAAGCCACTGCACAGTGAATGCAGCAATAAAACCAGCTGACCAAACGTACTGGAACTGAGTTTGGGTTGCTAGGTAATGGGTGGAATATCAGGGGTTGCTAGGTAACGGGTTGGGCTTCACAGGATGTTACATTATGGAGGTTTTTAAAACAGCTAATTTTCCAGACACCAAAAATCATGAACTTTTTTCTTTTCCAAAACCAGCCGGGTTTGGTTTTAGAAGCAGTTAAGACCCAAATAAAAGCACAAAAATCTACAAAATGGAAATTTTTGCCTAACAAGCCCCCTTAGTTCTCCTCCTTTCATGCCAAAAGTTTAGAAATCATTGCCTTTTTCTGTGGTACGATATGTCACACAATAGTAAAACAACAACAGACGCTGGGCAGCGTTATTTTTTGGCTTTATATTCATTAACTACTTGGCTGATGGGCCATTTGCTGTGTGGTAGTAAGTCTATACTCTGACAAGCAAAAGGAAGCCTGACTCTCCTTCCACATGACAATTAACTTTCAACAAATCAACCAAACGCAGAGACTTGGCAGAACGACATTTTACCTCCAGGTCCAACCTGCCCTCCCTAATCTGTGCATCACAGTCGGGAGTTGGCTTCCGGTTTGAATTTCAAAAAGCTCGATATGCTCAGTTCAACCCTTTCGGAACCATTACTTTAAAAAATAAATATGGACAGATCTAAATCTAGTGCACCTACTTCAGGTTTTGCTGTAAAGATTAGGAGGAAATAACAGAGTGCGTTGGAGAAAAGTAATTTCCTAAGGGATGCAAATAAATGACTACTAAATTAGGGAAAAGGACTGAAGCTGCCTGCAAGACAGAAATCCTGTGAGTCAGACCCAAAATCCTGCATGACAACAACAATTTCAGCCGTTTAAGCTGTTTTACTTTCCTACCACACTTTGTCAGAGCATAAACCGGTTGAAGGGCCTGTTCTGACTTCAACAGATAGAGAAGCAGGGGGACGATTTACCATCGACAAGCATATGGGCACGAAACCTCAGACAAAAACAATTTTTTAAGCAAAATAGCTTTAAGTGAAGAAGAAAAACACAACATTGCCAAACCAGGCAGGTAGTCAATTCATATTTCACTTAAAGTTTGAGCTTTCTCTGGTTAACCTGGAACATTTTTGACTTTTGAAACTCAGAAATTTCAATGTTTTTTTCATAAAATTTCTGAAGATAATTGAAAAATGTATTATTTTCTCTTTTTTTCTCAGAATTATGACATTTTATGACATTTTATGAGAATTATGACAATTCTCAGAAAAGATTCAGATTTCTGAGATTAAAATTCAAAATTTTAATCTCAGAAATCTGAAAATTCAAAAATTCAAAATTTTAATCTCAGAAATCTGAATCTTTTCTGAGAATTTTAATCTCAGAATTCTGACTTATCAAAATTTAGACTTTCTTCTCAGAATTCTAAATTCTCTCAGAATTCAGATCAGAATTTGATCTCTGAAGATTAAAGCCAGAATTCTGAGATTAAATTCCAAATTCTTTTTTGCTGGTGCCCCTAATCCTCTCCCGTATAAATCCTGCTATTTGCGGTCGAACGTTCCCGCCTTGAGGGAAACCGTTTGGTCTCTTAGGGTTGTGTAATTTCCGCTGGCTGCAGAATGTCATCTCAGTGTTTCTCTGTTTTGGTGAGATTCCACCAGACATCACCGCGTTGCTTCCTCCAAAAGTTGTTTTAGGACCGACGATTTTTGGGTTTTTCACTCAACTATACTGCTAAACTCAAAAATGTATTTTCTTTTCAACTGGGACACAATTTAAAGTAAAATAAACATGATGCTATCTAGTGAAAAAAAATACTAGAAAGAAGCTTGGTTAAGTGTAAGTGTCACCATTTTACCCAAAGGGACAGTACAGCTAACCCAACAATCTGTACACCAGTGCAGTAAGCCATTTATCGAAGCATGAATACTTTTGCTGTTTTGTGAGTTTTCTTTTCACACACGGATAAAACAACAATCCTACAGGAATAGAACTGGGATTCCTCAAATCCACCTTGAATAAGATCTTTGTCTGCAGCACAATCGACGGCTCAGAAAGCTGTGGATCTCATAATCCCCACATTCCCACTTCCCATCAACGTGGCGGCGATCAGACCAGTGGATTCTGATCAGACTCTCTTCTTCATGGCTGCTGTGAGAGGATTATGAGATTAACCCCATCAGCCAGTCAGTTCTGCATCTTTCCAGCTTCATCATTATTCAGCGTTGCTTTTATTTCATTCAACATTCATGTGTGTAAATGTTCATAATATTTGCAGAGATAAATCCCTAAAAATACATTTCTTTCTTCTGTTAAATTATTGAGGAAAACCTCAACAGACAGTCAGTTTCCTAAAAGCACTTTGTTGATGATTCAAGGGAAGATTAATCATCATCATTTATTAAAATTAAGGTCCAAATCGAAACCCGTGACATACTTGTAAAGAGCACAAAAACATGCAAAATTCACTTTTTCCACATTTTTGTGCTTCCATTTGGGTTTTACTGCTTCTAAAACAGACCAAACACTTAAAAAAAACACCCAGATTTTCTTGGCAATAAGTTAATGTTTTGTGGTATCAAGAAAATAAGCTGTTTCAAAAATATTCAAAATGTAACATCACAAGGCAGCAAGGAATCGCCTGTTACCTAGCAACCCCACCCAAGCCCAGCCTGTTGCCTAGCAACCCAAGCAGAGTTCCAGCACATTTGATCAGCTGGTTTTACTGCTGTATACACAGTACAATGGCTGCTGGAAAAGAGAAGTGTTTCGTTATTGATTTTCCATCCAGAAACCACTTGCTTCTGCTTTTTAAAAATGTAGGGTTGTGTAATTGCAGCACGTATGACACGTATGAGTGTAGACATTGAGTTTGGTGGGTGTAGCCAACAGCAACTTATTTGCATTTCAAATGATCAGGTTCTGGGTTTGATTCCCAGCCCCGGTTTTTCTGCATGGAGTCTGCATGTTCTCCCTGTGCATGGTGGGTTTTCTCCAGGTACTCTGGTTTCCTCCCACAGTCCAAAAACATGACTGTCAGGTTAACTGACCTCTCCAAATTGCCCCTAGGTGTGAGTGTGTGTGTGTGTGGTTGTTTGTCCTGTGTGTCTCTGTGTTGCCCTGCGACAGACTGGCGACCCGTCCAGGTGACCCCGCCTCTCGCCCGGAACGTTAGCTGGAGAGGAACCAGCAACCCTCCTGACCCACTAAGGGACAAGGGTGTAAAGAAAATGGATGGATGTATCTTTTGTATTCCTCATAGACCTATTTTAACCTTTTCCAGGGGACATAATAGGTCACATTAAATAATAAAATGGTCTTTTCAGACAATCAAAGTTGGCTGAAACTAGCAAAGCTACTTAATCTCAAAATGAGCCTTTCATTTATAATGTGATCAGCTCAGATCTGATGAAAAGCTGTTTAGTTCAAACTTCTGTTCACCTTGTTAAAGGTGCTGAAAGCTCGTTCTCACCTAAAGTGAGCATCACGGTTCGTTCTGTTGTCAAGTCATACGGGAAAACTCCCACCTTTGCTTCTCACCTATAAATAGCTGGCTGTTGAGCTGCAGATGAATAAATCCATCAGTCTGAGCTTCTCGTACGGCGGCAGGCAGGTGGTCGACGCGCAGCGACGCCTCCTTCACGTTTCGCTCCGCTCTCACGCTGTGCCACCGGTCGTCATTTAGCGGGAGGTCGGAGCGAACTTTGACCTCCAGAGGTCCGTTCCCCACATCAAAAGAGAAGATCACCTCTGTGGAAGCTGACGAAGACGAGACATAAAACCGTGAAATAAACGTAAAACAAACACTTATATTTATCATGCCTTTTCATGAGTAAGAAAGATTACGGTAGTTGTATATTTTTTTCTTCGATTTGTAATGAAGTAAGCAGACACGAAAATCAGTAAAATCCTTTATATAAAAATTAAGACACTGTTTGTGGACGTTGGCTAATTTAATCTGTGTGAAACAAGTGATGCTGAGCAAAACAAGTAAATGTTCAAACAGCTCAGTGAATAAAATGTAATAATTTATTCTAAAAAAATTGCTTCACAATAATTTGAAAATAGTTTTTGTTCTTCTTGGACTCAGAGCTGTAAAATGAGAGCATGATGTGTGTGAAGTGGAAATACTTTGGATGTTTCCATCATACAAACATACAACGGAGAAAACAAAGTAAAAATTAAATTAAATATTAATCAATCAATCAATCAAATTTTATTTGTATAGCACATTTCAGCAGCAAGGCATTTCAAAGTGCTTTACACAATTTAAAATAAAAATGAAAACAGAAATAGACAGAGATTTTGAAAAAGATTAGAAAAAGATAGAAACATTATTAAAAGTAAAAATTAAAAGTAAAAACATTTTAAAACATCAAACTCAACATCATACAAATTATGAGAAAAAAAGAATTCAATTACAACAATAAAGTCATAATGTTATGAAAATAGTCATTTCAAAAACCTTCCATTATGTAATGTCACAAATCAGCAGACATTGTGACCCTTGACCTAGTAACCCCAGAGCAGCTCAGCCCGTTACCTAGCAACCCCAGTGGAACTCCGCCCGTTGCCTAGCAACCCAGGTAGAGCTCCAGCACCTTTGGTCTAGTTTTACCAAAGTCTGGTCTGGTCTGCTCTGCTTCCTTAGAACCAGAACCAAACATGGAGAAACGGCATGTTTCTCCTTGTTTGGTTATGGAGAAACATGCCGTTTCTCCATGTTATGGTTATGGAGAAACATGCCGTTTCTCCATGTTTCTCCATGTTATGGTTATGGAGAAACATGCCGTTGAAACAGGATATGGTGTTCCAGATTCACCATACATCTGCAACAAACCTCCAGAAAACTGCAAATAAATAATAATAAAGTCATAGTGTTACAAGAATAAAGACATATGTGAATGAAGTCAAAATAATGCGAGAAAAAAGTCGTAATAATATTAGAATAGTCGTTAATACTTTGCGAATAAAGTCAAAATAATGAGAATAAACTTGGAATATTACTTTATTCTGATTTTATGTTGACTTTATTCTCATAACATTATGAAAATAAAGTTGAAATAATATGAGATTCTTTATGACCTGTTTAGAGTTACCTTTGATTAGTCAGTGTAAATTGAACGCTGATCAATATATTTGATGTACATTTGCCTGATGATTTTAATGAAGAAATTAGGCAAAAAGTAATGTTTATTGCTTGTTTCATAACTGATGACTGTTTTATATTTTTATGAAACATAAAATAGCCATTTGAATTGCCTTGTTGTTGAAATGTGCTACATAAATAAACACGACTTGACTGACAATGGCTGCTGGAAAAGACAAGTGTTTTGTTGTTGACTTAACATCCAGAAACCACCTGCTGCATTATTGTTGGTTGTGCAGGAGGCTCCACTTCTGCTTTTCCAAGATGTAAGATTGTATAATTGCACTTCTGTTTGCAGCCACTTTCAAATGCATTTAAGTGACAGACTCCCTAAAACATCTCATTCTGAAAGGAGCTCAAAATGACCAGAAATGATAATAAAAAAGTAAAATCTAAATTTCTAAGGATGATTTTGGGGAGAAAACTGTAATGAACATGTTTTGTATAGACCATAGACCTTTCTTATACTCCCCAGGACTTGGGGAAACAAAAGCAGAGTGCTTTTATTTTTTATTTTTCCAAAAACCACAATAAAAAAATCATGATAAAAACTGCCACTCCCTTGTTCTAGTTGAGAAAAACTCCTGCAGGACTGAGATAAAAATGAAAACACGTACAAGCAAACACTCTCAAGGAATCATAACTTCATTTGGAAACAGCTGTCTGGCTCCAGTCATGCTATGAGTAATAATGATTCAGAGACATCTTAACTCCAGCTGTCACGATAACAACGCGGTGCAGCGGAAACCTGCGTGCGCTGAGTTAACAATGAGTCTCCTTGACGGAGCAGCAGCAGCAGCGTTCGACTCAATCTGTCTACTTCTGCAGGTTAGCTGCACTTTTACTCACACGCTGAGTGAATTTACAAGATTTAAGATCAACACATGAAGTTTATATACAACTTAATGCATCCAGTATGGGGTGAAAACTCAGTTTTTGTTTTGGCTCATATTAAAATCAGGTGGGGTTTTTTGTAAAATAAAGATAAAAAGTGATTTATTTTCCAATAGAAAAAAATAAATATTTTGTAAATAATATAATGTATATGTATATTACATGTAATACACATGTAATAGTGGGAGGGATTACATGTGTATTACACATGTAATCCCTCCCACCCTATTATATATATATACCCTATTATATATATA
>CAEGAF010185769.1:0-31357 GCA_903067075.1 Micropoecilia bifurca | reverse complement strand
ACACTGCAAAATTTAAAAGGTTTTCCCCCTTTTTTACATTCAGAGGAACAACAACCACCAAAACTGAGAAATATAAATAAGTAACATCTGTTACTTACGACTGAAAAAGGTTTAGGTTATTTTAAGTAAGTGTTAAAATGATTGAATTTTCCAGTAGTTTTAGGGTTACATTCAAGATGCTTCATCTTTTCTCTGAACCCGATAAACCTGACAACTTTAATTGTCTGAGTTTGTGATGAGCTAATCATCCTTCTCTTCAACGGGTCCACTATCTTCTTTTTTTTCTGATACGTGGAGCAAATATTTGTGCGCTTTAATCGTGCAATAAACACGCCTTGATCACGTTTCTTTCTCTTTATTTGTTCCAGTCCTGTAAAATGATAATGGCCGATAAGAACTGAGAGCCTCAATGCAATTAGTAACCAGCTCTACGTGCTGGAGAAAAAATAATAAAACTTTGATGCTTTTCTTTCCCACTTCTTGTAGATCTATTGATTCCGTTTCTGTGCAGAAGGTAATAAACTTGCAATGCGCCTTTAATGAGTGAGTCAAAAGAAGTTAGTTTTAATTGACACAATTAAAAGTCTAAAAATAAGGTGAACTTATTCAACTTTGGGGAATTTAATTGATCATTTTATTGTTTTGTAGCGATAAAATGAGGAAAAGGGCAAATATACAACGGCGCGTTACGTAGACGGAAATATACAGGTTTGTGGCAACATCTTATGCTAAGTTTAAGTCTCAAGGGGCCCCTGGGACATTTTTAAGGGGCCATTGAATGAGGCGTGATGGGCCCCCAACACCAACCTGAGGATTCACACCTTAAATCCACTCCTCCCGGCATCCCATTGGCGGAACCCGCCTCTTATATCACTCGTCATCACCAGGAGGATGACAGCGGGCCGCGAGAAGACCACAAAACATCAACATAAAATCATGCGTTTCAGCCAGGTGGCCCCTCATTTCCAGTCATGCGCAAACCCGCCGAAGAGCGAGGGCGGTCAGCAAATGAGCGAGGTGCGCTCCCCGAGTTCGGGGCCCTCCAGCCCCATATCGGTCCACTCGGAGTCCAGCTGCGCCAGTCCAGAGGCAAAGTCCGCCCAGGCGCAGCAGAGGGTCAGGAGGCCGCTGAACGCCTTCATCATCTGGACCAAAGAGGAGCGCAGGCGGCTGGCGCAGCTCAACCCAGACCTGGAGAACACGGATCTCAGCAAAATACTTGGTAATTCTGTTATCTTAATATTTTTTTTCCAATTATGAGGAGGCCTGAGGGCCCCAAGAGAGATTAAAACGCAGTGAACGGTAGTTGGGAAAAGTGCATCCTGGTGAATTAGAATATCACAGAAAGTTTTGTTTAATGTTAAAAAAAATGGAAATTGGAAATCAGGGGTTTATTTCTGTTAATTTAATGATTGAGGTTTACAGCTTGTTAAAACCCAAAATTGAGTTTCCTGGTAATCTAAATACTGTATTTAAAATATATGCAAAAATGCTGTGATCACATTGTCTACACATATCAATGGAAAGTTGAGTGGAAGGAAAATGTGGTACAATATGGGACACAAGTTACACTGTTTTCTTAGTGGTCTTAATATGGTGACATTCTTATTCTGTGAATACTGATTTTTCTGAGAACTTTAATAATAAAAATAACAGCTAAAATACATCACCATGTTAATTCAAATAAATGGAGATTTTTTTTAGATTCCCATATTTATAGGGATGCACAAGAATATTTTTTATATGTGCATATATGTCCTTCCAAAGTTAGAATCACTGATGGCTATCAGGCTTGCAAGTGTCCCGACGCTCTCTTTATTACCTGTTAAACTTTGCCATACTTTTTTCTTCCATTAATTTGCATAGACGAAGCACTCTGCGGCTCATCCTCCTTGTCTGGTAATCTGACGATTTTTCAGTGTCAGTCTAGGTCATAAAATGATCTTAACATTACTTTTCTGGATTCAAAATCATTTTAATTGTTCTCATATCATATATGAATTTGCTAATAAATTATTTTTGTTGTTGTTTTTTATCAGCTGCAAGCCATAACTGTTTAAATGAACAGAAATAAATGTATATGAGTTTCACTTTTGGAATTGAAAATGGGCCTCCAAATGAGGTTTAACATTTTGTTGACCCCCTTCCTCTACCCCCGAAAAACAGGAAATCCTCACAATAGTCCTCTTCAGAGTTCACCTTAACCACGTGATCATTCTTATAAAGATGATCCATCACAATCTCTTCTTGCAGGAAAAACATGGAAGGCTATGCCCTTGGCTGAGAAGCGTCCCTACATGCAGGAGGCTGAGCGCCTGAGGGTCCAGCACACCATCGATTATCCCAACTACAAGTACAGGCCCCGTCGGAGGAAGCAGCTGAAGAAGAGCCATAAGACCCAGTCTGCAGAGACCTCTCCACTCTGCAGCTCTGGCTTCAGCATTCCCTACAACCTCACATATCTGCTCCAGAACCACCAGCACCACCACCACCACCACCAGCAGCAGCAGCAGCAGCAGCAGCAGCAGCAGCAGGTCTTCCACAACTTGCCTCCTTTCCCTCATTCATCCCTCCACTCTGACAGATACATCAATCCAGCCGTCCCTGACTCTGAAGTAGCCACTGCAGCACACAGTTTCTCCAGCAACCATGCTTTGCGCTCAAACCCTCCCGGGTACCAGCCGGAGCCTCAGGCGTACTTTAGCTCCCAGCTCAGACACGTGCAGCACGGGTTCCCCTTGCCCACAGCTCCTCTCATGGACCAGAGGGAGTCCAGGCTCCACGGGCTCCAGCAATGTCCATCAGGGCCGTCGTTAGAGTGTTACTTAGAACAAGTTCAGCTGGACATGCTGTATGATTTAGACCGCAGCGAATTTGAACAGTACCTTGTTCCAAAACACCACGGGTCAGAGCCAGCAGAGCAGAGCAGCTACAGAGGAGGAGGCTCTGTGTGATAAATCAATGTGGTCTATTTATTTAAACTGTCTCACTTCAATTGATAATAATTCATGAATGATTGTATATTTGGTGGAACGTCTTATTTTTCTGTGATGAGTTTGTCTTTGTCTCCCAGTGTTAAAATAATGAAATAAAGAATCAATAAATAATTTTAAATCATCTCATAATTCTGTGGTTAATGTTCTAAAACAATTAAACACCCCAAAGTGTTAAATAAGTGGCTAAAACAGCGATGAATGTCAAAAGAACTGTTTGGAAAATGCATACAGGGCTACATTTCCCATAGTGCAACATGATTTAGAAAACTTTTAGTTTTAATTTAGCAATATATTTCCACAAAACCAAAAAGCAACAGAAAACATTCTGAAGGAATCTTAAGTCACAGTAAATATTACTTTTTTTGAAAAAATAAACTTGACTTTGTTAGCCGCTTGAAAAAGCGCTATTTAGAAACCATAATGTATCCTGTTATTCAAGAAATAAGGAAATAAACATATTTGACCTGGTGTTTCACAATTACTGACACACATCACAAATATGTGTTAAAAACCTTGAAATAAATACCTTTAATTGGAGTAGAATTAAGGAAAAGCTGTTTGTATGAGTCAAACAGCTATTTTGACTCATACAAAATAGCTATTTAGTTACTTACGGTCTTCTGTTTCTCTGAGATAGAAGTGTGAAATTAACACACTTATTGATTTTTCTCTAAATCTCCCTTGTAGTGATCTTGTAGTATATATTTGAATGAGAGCAAATTATTTGAAATATCTGTTACGTTACACACTGTAGGAGCCATTTGCCCTGTTTAATCTCGATCCTCTTGGCTCAGCGATGGAAGCCGAGTGGGCGCCAATGACATAAACTTCCCAACTTCCTGTTACATTTTAAAACATCTCACAAAGGCTCTAAAAATATGCCCCAAAATCGACATATCTCCAAACACTTGTTCAACTTTGGCGGCCAAATGTTTACCCATTTAGGAGAATGTTTACTTCCCTCTCCGGTATTTTCTGTGTCAGAGCCTCGAGGTTAAACTGTGTCCTGGATAAATGCAAGACATCTCTCCAAAATTATCCTACTCAGTGATGCATTATCTTTGTGAGTGTATCAGGATTTTTTTTTACCTCACAGGATGATTTATCAGTTCAAATTATTAAGATGTCTGAAGTGAAAGAATTATTTATAGGCAAAACTAAAATACTAAGGCTAAAACAAGATCACACACATTATAGAATACACAACATTTTTTTCCTCAAGAGTTTGATTGATGGTTTTTTCTTCTGATTTACATATACAAAAACATTAAAAGCATGACTCTTGTTCCAACTAAGATTTACAAATCTACAGCTCTGGAGAAAAATTCTGAGCCCTCTGAACTGAACCCCATTGAAAACCTTATTCCACCAAATATTGATTTCTGAACCCTTACTGAACTAAATCATCAGTATTGTTGTTCCTAAGTGAATATGAACCTGTTCTCTTTGTGTTATTTGAGATCTGAAAACACTGCATCTCTTTTTGTTCATTTGACCATTTCAAATAAATAAGAATTTTTTGCTTGGCATTTCAGAAACATGTTGTCAGTAGTTCAAAGAACAATCTTTATTTTAGTCAAACATATAACTACAAAAAGTCAAATCAGATAAACTGATCATTTTAAGTGGTCTCTTAATTGTTTCCAGATTTGTACATTTTAATTTATTTAAAGACACCTAAACACACTGGTTACTTTAATTGCACGTGTCATTATTAAGTCCTAATGAACAATCAAGATAGGTACATTTTACAGAAAGACCTGTGAGCAGAATATCCTTTTGAAATATGTGGTTTATGCATACAAAGAGTAATAACAGCTACATAAATTATATGTTTATTTATACTTCTGACAAATGATTCTTTAATATTTGAAGGGATGCACTGCTGAAAAACTTTATTGGGGCCTGCTATGCACCTACTGTTCTATGCCCAACAAGCGATCTCTTTATTATTTATTTTCTTCCATCTCCGTTAATGCACCCCCACAAAAATGTTATCAAAACATTCAGCTTGATCCCAATAAGGAAGCTGTTACTTTTAGTGGGATTCTGAGTTAAAATGACGACATAAATTGAGAAAAACGAGAAAAATTGAGGTTGCACATCTTACAGAATCAGTAATCTTTCTCTCTGAAACACACACAGCACAGTGGAGCTCTGACTCCAAAACTCTTTTAACTCCCCCTCACAGGCACAAATATTGCCCTATTGGTCTCAAAGTTGGTCATGACATAGATACACATGCCTGCTCCCATAAAATGCTTTCAAAATATTGCTAGAGCTTATGGTTTTTTGTCAGTGTCCTTGAGAACAACGCTAGGTGTCTCACAAGTATAGAAACTCTGTCTCCAGCATCCTGTCTGACAGAGAGAGCCAGCCCAGGTGCACATAATTAATTACCATAGCAACGGGTCCCAGAGAGATGCATTGAGTAGTCTCCCAAACAGGCGTGGAGATAGGTCTCAAAATGCATTGTGGTAAGAATACATATTTCCCGTGACTATTCATATTTTGCTTACATAAAATTATTTCTCTGATTTTTTCAGTGTGAATTAAAATGCTTAGTATGAAGATGAAGAATTTTTTTTTAAATAAACAATTACCTACTGTCTTTATGTTTTTTTTATTTTGGACAGTGAGTGAGAACCACATGTGCGAAGCTTATAGTTGTCAGTCTCAGTCTGATATTTATTATCCATTGGGTTCAGCCAATATGTTATGACGTTGAACCAGTTCAGCCATAGTTGAATGTGGAGTTCATTTTAAGCTGCAGATGTATGAAATGAACAAACAATTAAAACCAAAATAACACGAATAAACCAAAAAATATGATAAATCGGAGGAGAACACATGGAGTTTGGACATGCGTCTGCACAAGTCAGACAAACGTTGGGAGGAAGTGGAAGAGCACAGAACCAAAGGGAAGGATGAGAGAGCATAGAAGCTGATTAGGAAAAGAAGGGCTTGCAGCAGTCTGAAACCACCTGAATGAGCGGAAGAAATCTGACGTCAGTTCAACTCCCAGGACAGCGTTACAAAACAAACTGCAACCAGAGATGCAGAAAAACAACACGGGGACGCTGAAGATTCTCTGCGTAACAATAAAATCCACTCTCGGGCCTTACACTTCCTCCTTTGTTTGCTTAAAGTCCAAGCTGTTTCTTGTTTTCCTTGAAGTGTGGTCCCTTAGCAATAGTTAATGACCAGTTGCAGGAACTTCCTGAAGGAAAAACAACTGTGTGATATCATCAGAGATGCAGATGAAATTATCATCAACAGCAGCAGAAATAAAAAACTAAAGGTGGATACTTTTGTGACACAAAATAACTTTTTGCATTGGGTTTTTATTTAGAAAATAAAATGTTAACCCTTTCATGCATAGTGGTCACTACAGTGGACAGCTGTTTAAAAGCCATTTTCTTGTGCTTCTTGTGGATTTTTATGTTATAAATGCAAAGGACCACTGAAGTGGACACTAACGCATCAAAAAATACATTATCAACTACTGGCCATCAGCTACAAATGCAAGGAATTATTTTTGTTAAATCCAATATGGACGACAGACAAAATAGCATGCCGACTGACCCGGTCCCTCCTTCTACTGTAGACAACTCTTGAAGGTACAAAAATATATTGTGACATCGGATAACCCCTAAAGAACAATACTACTGATGTATTTTTTGAAATAAGAACTTTGTATTTGAAGAAAATTACAATTGATCACCAAAAAATTAAAATAAAAAATGTTTTTTTTTTTTTACAAAATTTATTCCTACCTTCTTTTATACCTTAAGTAAATAAATATTTTAAAAAATTGGGAAAAAAATCCTGTCAAAAAGGATCATAATTCATGCATGAAAGAGTTTAAGAGGATGAAGTAACAACACATACTTTATTTCATGGATATTTAAAACATTAAATGGTGAGACATTATTCCATTTGTCAAAAAAAAAAAACTGCTGGGAGCTGACATGAACATATCTGAGCTTATCACCGCCGAGGAATGTGTGGAATCTGAACATGTCAAACATGCCATAATCCACAGGAAACATTCCTCAGCCATAAAATACTTTCCATCCTCCAGATCAAATATGTAAATACTCCAACTCTGTATGTACATTATTGACACAGGAATATCTGGAGTTTATATTAAACCTATAAAAAGAAACCGCTCTGACAAACATTCTTCAGATTTTGTGTGCCATTTTTAGGCTCCTCTTCTTTTACCGTCTGCTTGAGGGTCATCGATAGTTTCCTGTCCTGAGAGCGGTTTGGGTAAAGCTGAGGCCGTCAGCAGATGATTCCCATCCGAGTATTATCCAACAGGGACGCCTGTTCAGGGCAGAGACTCAAACAGGAAAGCAGTGAAGTGACATACTAGACAGTTTCTTACCCGGAAGAAGCTGTGAAGCAAATTGAAGGTTTCATTATTTCCCCTTTGGAGCGGCAGCGACATTTAGAGACGTGGGAAAGCTTTCTAGTGGTTCAATGAGTTAAACATCTGTTTGATCACTTCATGAAACCTAATCATGAACTAACTGGGCATATCAGATTACCATGACTTCATCAATTTGGTCCCAACAAGAAGGTTCAGTAGCTTTCCACCTGAACGTCTCACAAGTTTTTATCCCAAAATACTCCAAGATCAAGTTATATAGAGTAGGTTTCTTACCGCATCGTGAAAGTGGAAGTTTCTTTTTTTTTTAAGCTTTAGAGGATGGAAAAGATGGAAACATTTTAAGATTTGCTTTCTTTATAAGCCCAATGTACCATTTTTAAGTGCTTTTGTTTTTGAGACATGCATAATGGACTTTAGTAAGTACTATCAGTTACCTATCAAGTTGCTGTTGGTTAGCTGTCTGCTGTCTGTCACCTGAAATCACATGTTACTGTCACCGACAAGTTGTAAAGTGCTGGTTTTTCATTTCCTCATTCTCCGTAATGGAACTCTCAACTTCATTAATTCAGTATTGCTACTTTTGCTGTTTTATATGTGCTTTACCAATTAAACGGTATGATGAGCAGCTTTGCAAGTATCAAAAGAGGGGTCATAGACAAGATGGAAAATCTATTGACAGCACAATTATTAAAGCCTGTTTTGGTCTGAAAATCTTAACTTTGGGTAACAGAAGTAATTTCTCTGTTCTCGCAGAGGGTGCATTGAATTTTACTTGTGCACTTTGCAAATTTGTCATTTACAGAAGAGTGAGAGAAAATGTTGTTGCAAGGAAGCCACAGGAAGTCTTGTTTTCAGATTGTCATGCTGTTTTTCTTCTTTTTTAGGTGGTCAGAGTTGATGGAGGATGGATGAAATTAAATACAGCGCAGTCCTGGAAGGAAACGTGGCGACTGGGTCAGGGTTCAACTTCCAGCAGGACAATGATTTAAGCCATACAGCCAGAGACACAGTAGAGTGATTTAGATCAAATCCTGTGTGAAAATGACCCACTTAAAGCATCAGGCTAAATCTGATTGAGAATCTGCAGCAAAGCTTTGACAAAAATACAAGTTCAATTAACTGCAAAGAAACTTACAGAGAGTAGGTTGTTATGCAAGGAAGAGTTGGCAAAACCTTCAGTGCAAAAAATTGAGTTCAGAATCAGATTCAGATTAATTTATTGTCACTGTCACAAAGAAAATGAAATTGCAGTTTCAGTCACAACCATCCATCACGCAACAACACGAGAGGGGGTGGGGGGGATAATTCGATCAGGCCTTGTAGCCCGACAGGCGCCACCCTGTCAGGCTTATTTACAAATTATTTTACAGAATCTTTTGCAAAAGTACAAACTTTTCAATTATATTTATTTAGGTATATCACTTACAAACACAATTGAACACATTGAAGATGATGGATTCTATGTAGCAGAAAAGTAGAAAATCAAATTGATGTGTACTGTAATAATGTCCAATTAATTAAGTAAAGTCAATTTAACCAAAATAGGCAAAGTGGATAATTGAAAGACGAGCAAAGAAATGTCAGTTCTTCAAAAAACTATTAACAGCAGATGATCAGTATTTGAAACGGGTCTAAAAAGATGCAAAAGATCCTCATCTACTGAATGCCAGCTTGTCAACTAAGAATTTGTCACTGAAAATGTGCATCTATGATACAATCAATACATCCATTCAAAGAATTAATGTCCAAGCCTTTAAAAAGATTGCAAGAAATCCTGGAAGCACAATGTGCAGAAATGCTGACATGCAGACAGAAGCAGAGGACACTCCACTGTTTGGCTTTCTGTGCTCAGCTCTGAGCCCGGTCCAAAGACAGACACCGTGTTGGGACATCATGTTGGTGACCTCCTGACAGATGACTGTCAGATTGTCTGAGTAGAACACAGCTTCTGATTTTAACCCTTTGACCCACTTTGCAGATGCAACAGTATATCTTTGTCTATCAGCAAACTAATAATTTTCAGTAAACTTTCAAAAGATCCTGGAACTGATAGTATATTAACATGCACACACTTATATAGATAGTTACAAAGTAAATAGCTATTTTATAGATTGTTTTGCTGGAGTGTCTTTCTGTAAATCTGACTGTAAAAATATCCAGATTTTTCTCTAGAAATAACAATGTCCTATTTTTTTCCTTTGCTGCTGCTTTTGTGATTCACCCTGAAGGAATATCTATACTTCTGTATTGTTTTTGTTCAGATAGCATTGCACCCTGTTGAGTAGATGATTTTAATATGTTTCGAAGTTGAGATGAACAACCAAACTATTGATCTTTCTTTTTTGTCTCATTTACATTTTGGGAACATCGTGGATGCTTTCTCACCTCATGTTCATCTTCTGTAGTTCCGTATTATAGTTTGATCTTGTTTTGTTCTGCACTCTTTGTGAGCAGTTGGATGAACGGTTGTTGCAAAGTTAGCTGGAATTTTGGTAGAAAACAACCACCAGCAATGTAGCTGCAGACCAGTTTTCCATCCATCCATCCATTCATTTTCTTTACACCCTTGTCCTTCAGTGGGGTCAGGAGGTGCTGGTGCCTCTCCAGCTAACATTCTGGGCGAGAGGCGGGGTCACCCTGGACAGGTCACCAGTCTGTCACAGCAGACCAGTTTTCATATAACAGTTTTCTGAATTATCTGCCCTCACATCAGCTTCAAACAATGTGAAAATGTTTTATGTCAGAGTTTTTTTTCTAATTGTGTCCTCATTAGCTTATTTTAAAAGATAAACCTAATGGAAAAATATAATGTCCAGATGAAAAAAAAAAGAAGTTTATCACAGCTCCATTACTGAATTGGTGAATTGTGAACAAAACCAATAAATGATTCAACTACACGTAAATTACTGGCAGTGTAATTTGATTATTAACTCTCTTGTCAGGGATAAATGACTTTTTAATGTGGCAAAAACAGGAAGGACTTGTGCTGTCTGAAGGAAATGATCTGTACACATGCTCTGAGTAATGCTATTACGGATTTTGTTTGTCACACTTGGAGCAGAGCCCAGATGTGTAATGACATGCTAAAACATGTTAAAATATAATGTAAAACGGAAAATAAATGTTGTCATTTGCTCCATATTATTGTTTTTATCCTCACTAAGACTTTCTGGTATTTATATTAGTAAAGCAAATTGACAGCTCTATAAACAGGTAAAAGATTAACATTTATTTATTGTTTTGGCCCATTAGAGCTCTTTGCACATGATATTGATTTATATGCTAGGAATGAAATTGGGTTTGTGGTATGTCTTTTATTGTTATATAATTTTGTTACTTCCCATTTTTTGCATCTGTTGGTGTCCATCTGTTACACATTTACTAATAAAAACCTATTTTAATGCATACATATGTAGTCTTTAAAATAAAATTGATCATTTCTGCCTTTTATTCCTAATTATTATTCCTTTTATTAAGAAATCCTTTGGTTGCATAAATAGAAAAAATACATCTTGTAGTTATATTATGATGATTTTCTCTACATTTGTTTAACATCTTCCAGCAAAAAAAGCTGCACAGATCAATTGACCGAATGAAGTTAAATATTAACTCTGCTGTTCTGTGAAACTCTGAAATATTGTCTGCTTGCCCTGAAAGCTCCTCAGACACGTCTCATATCTTTGTGCCTATTTATTTGACATAAGTCAATATTTGTTTCTGTATGCAAATAGTCATAATAGGCTTCTTGGAATTTATGCAAAAAACACAACGGCCCTTTTTTAGTTCATCCTTTCAAATGTGCAGTAACTCTGCAGCATTTGCATACAATAACAAGTCACACACTTTCAGCCTCTACCTTGTCAAAAAGCACCTGTGTGTTTGTTGTACATGTGGCATCTTTAACACCTTCGCTGATTGACCTAACAGGTAAAATCCCTACAGGACCCCATGCGACCTCAGCAGGAAGAGGATTGTGTGCATGAAGGTTTCTAATTGCACCTGACAGTGATGCATTGTGTGCTAAGCCGCTGTTGTAAAGATCATTTAGGTAAAATGAGTGTAAATTGAAGCTAAGGTGGCAAAAAAAACCAAAAAGCTCCCAGTCTTCACTGACAGAGCTTCCCAGAGATGGTCACGAGATTCTTTAAAGGGTCAAGTCATAAAAATGGAGGTGAGGAAACCAAATTTGAATGATTCTTAAAGACAATTTTCAGCTAAGCAACACAGAAACGTCTGAGTGATAAACTATAAGCGCACATTAAAGATCCACTCCATTATTGGCTCTTATACCTTTCTTTGCAAATACAAAGAGTCACAGGAAAAAGCTGATTCAACAACAAGAAGTGGCTGAGATAAAGGTGAAACATACACACAGGACAAGTCCAGCGTGTCAGAAAAGTGGTTTTGATTTCAAGCCCTGCCTTGTAAGAAAGAGTAAACAGTGTTAGGTTTGATTGGCAGCTTATTGTTGAATGTGAGGAAGGTTGGACCTTCTCTCAGGACGTAGCCTCACTTCCCCCCCCACACAGAAGCAGAGCGACGTTCCTTTAAAGTTTTATTTTTTTTAATTGCGCAGTGTTTGTAAAGGGCAAATTCCCTGAGCCAAGCTGAAACTGGTGTTATTCTTCCTGTGCTGTTTGCCCCACATTCAGCTGAAAAGGCAGGAAAACCGATCTGGAAAACTACTTCATGTGTGTCATCGGTGATTACAGGCATGCAGCGGCTGCCTGCGCCTGGTGCTGGCAACATCATGCCGGGCCCCTCGGGAGCCGGCATGGCCCTGAATAATACTATCCCGTGGGGGCAATCATACCTGGCTCAAGGCCTCGCTTCAGCTTTCAGGCAAGAAACCTTTATATCTTCTAGCAGCCTGGTTAGTTTACTTCCTGTAGCGAAACTTCAGGAAGCTCCACTAAGCAGTGTGAGGTGCCAGAAACATCCACAACTTTCAATTTTTTTCACTTTTTTTCTCCTCTCCATGTAGCACAAAAGGGACGGATTCTACCAAGTTGAAACTACAAATCTAAAAATAATAGGAAAAAAATATATCTTCTATTGCAACTCTTGTTTTTAGTTTAACCAGACTCCTATGTACACATTTTATATGAGAAAGTTTTAGTGTATTTTTTAAAACTGAGAGGAAGAATGCCAATGTTGTTGCTAACGTTGTTGTAAGAACAAGTAAAAGTGACAAATATAAAAAGTGTTAAAATTCTAGTTAATCATATTTAAATGTTTTCTAACCTAATAACTGAATAAATAATGCTTCAGTTGGGAAAAAATATCAGATTAAGACAACATATTGTCCTGTCTTAACTTTAATGTTACATCTTACTTATTGATATGATCTTAAATGAGGTGGATCATCAACTGTATTTGGTCAAAAATACACATTTTTGTTGACTGTCCGAGTATTATGATTTTAGCTAGACGTAATGCTGGCAGATCAAATTAAAGTGAGCTCATCGCTCTGTATTCAAACAGCGTAAAGTTGTCTATTTATCGACATCCTTGACATTAAAATATAACAAGGTACATGCATAAACGTCTTCAGAAAATTAAATCAACACATTCTACATGTAACTGAGTCCAGCATGTAAAGAAACTTTAGCCACAGAACTGAATACTTCTGGCTTCAAAAAAACCGCTTCAGTTTCATTCATCAAGAGAAGAGTGAAATAATCTCATATTATTTCTACAGTGACACAACAATCCAATGTCAGATGTTTTTTTTATTTTTCATTGTTTCCTCCTCCCTCCAGCTGCCACTGGTTTCCCAGGCAGGGGACCCACCGGAGTAAAGCCGGAGGACAGGGAATGACAAGGCAGTCCGGCCTCCCATTGTACGTAGGCGTTTACTCAGCATGGGAGAGCAAGGACAGAGAGGCTACTGGAATACAATGGGCTCATATTTATTTACTGCTTAGTGGCAGCCAGAGAGACCCTCCCAGCCATCCACCCCCATCCGAGTTGCTGATAGCGGCCCTACGGTTACAGGACACCAATAAAGACCTGAGAGGGCAAGAAGAGGCCAGACTCTCTGGCTGTAATGAAGGAAACTTATTCAGATTAGTTGAAAAAACCTTATTAATTAAAAAAAATATATACTTACTTTCTCAAGGAGAGAAAAGGCTTTTTGATTGTCAAGCATTTTCTCCTTTGGCAAAAAACATTGTTACACCTTTAACTGGATGTGTGTGATACTGTATGTGTTGGTATTGATCCGATATCAAGTAACTACAGGATCAGTATCGCTGATACTGATACCAATACCAATACCAATACAATACCGATACTTATTATTTAAGTATGTTATATATTCGAACATTTGACCTTTACTTGTTTTGTGGATTTTCCTTTGAATTATTTTAAATCTTGAAAAGAACTCAGATGAAGTTTATAAAAGCATATTAACATGGTAAACCGAAACAATAAAAAATAATGCAAATTTGTGTGCATTGATTTCTAAATAAGCAAAATGTTTTTTTACTGTAGATTTGGTAAACTAAAGTATTGATCTGATACCGATTTGGTATAGATGTTTAGATTATCCTACCTTTAACTGTTTTGTCTTGTTGCAATGAGAAACTCCAATGTATTTTACTGAGATTTTAACCAACCCCTTGTAATCTGATGGCCCTAAATAAAACCTCGTGCAACCAACTGAGCCAAGCAACATGTAATTTAATCCCAGAGTAACATCAGGGCATTATGAGGGTTTGGCGGTGAACAAACAGGAGTACAGCAGACAGGTCAGGGATAAAGTTTAAAGCAAGATTAAAGTTAAACTGATTTAAATTGAGGCCCATTCTAGCTGTGGAGAAGCTGCAAAATCCACTGAAACTGGTAAGCATGGATAAAGATATAAAGCAGGGGGCTGAATATAAATGTAAGCCACACATTTCAGATTTTTTAATAATTAAATAGAATTAAATGGTTTACATTCTTAGTAAAATACAGTGATTTTCATTCTGTCCTTTCTGTTGAAAGCAAATATTTGCTTAAAGCTTTTATTTTCCTGCACTTTGAAGTAAGAGGAAATTTTATAGAAATGCTTTTATAATTCACTGAAGTAATTTCTAACTATAAGATTGGAAAATATTCTCTTTTTTCTGTTTTGTTGATGCATAACTACGCTTCCAGAACTTGGTTTGTTTTAAAAAAAAAAAAAACTTTAGACATAATTTCCCAAATCACTTACTAACTCAAACTAATGTTCACTGATATCTTATTGCTGCATCTAAAGTGGAAGAAAATGCATAAAAGCTTTATATAGTTGAGGAAACAGCCGCACCTTCACCAGCAGGTCTCCTCTGATGGAGTGCAGTACCTGCCACAACCAGCAGAGGGCTCCCTCAGTTGCGCTGACTCTTCAAATTAAACGGATCACAAATTATCAGCAAAACGTGTTAAGGAGCAAATTCTGGGGGAAAAACATGAGAATAGTGAATTTATTGTTTTTTGTACAATAAACAGGTGTTATACATTCATAATGTGCTGTATAAAGCCGCATAGACCAAATAATATTTATTCATGGATTCCTTTCCACTTGATATCTGAAGGTTTTGGTTGACCATCATTAACTCCTTCCACATTTCAACCTTACATAAAAAAATGTCAAGTTGAAAATCGACCCAGAGTCGACTATCTGACCTACATGACCGATCCTGGAGGCTCCAAAAATTAATTTTCCAAGAGGGAATTACAGGAGGAGTGTGATTCATTGGTCAACTGGATGCCTTGTGGGTGTAAAAATGTGAGAGCAGGGCTGATGCTGAGTGGCTCTGATGTCTCTGTGCTTCTCCCACGTCCAATCCCTCAGTTTTTCAGAGATTATCTCAGAACGCTGGATTAAAATCTCAAAAATAGAGAAATCCTTTTTAGATGAGCAGGTTGATTAAAAACAGAGTGAAGGATGAGTGTGTGGTGGAACCTAGCAGCTGATATTCTCACCTTCCAGATCTCAAAATGGAGGAAAATAAACTCCTGAGCTCAGTAGACTTCATCATTATCTCATCTTTTAACAGACATTACTGCTGCTGACTTCCTCTGATATCTTGAAAAAAACAATAACAACAATGTTGACAATTACCCTGGTTGATTTAAATATTGTTTTGTCAATTTAACCAAAGTCTGATGTAAACAAAAAGAGCATTATGTCTGTTCTGTATAAGTGTCTAACTGTAGGGTGGTGACGTACCAGACAATGGACTTCCTGGAGCAGCTGGTTCTGCTCCAGTTGACAGATGCAGTGGCTTGCAGAAGTATTCACACCTCCAGAACTATTCCATGTTTAACTATGTCACAGCAACAAACTGCAATTTACCATCTGCTGATTTTATGTGATGGACCAACATAAAGTAGTGCATAATTGTAAAGTTATTACAAATAGCATCTTAGAAAGTACTAAATAAAATATTGTGCAACAGACGGCTGACAAACTGACAGATTGGGCAAAGAGGGGATTATCCAGAGGAAAACTCTGGAGGAGATGCAGAGATTCAAAAACCAGGAGTGAGAATCTGTTGACATGGCAACTAATAGCTGCAAATTCCCAAAGTTTTTGTTAAAAATTGGCGACGTGGAAGTCATTGTTGGAGGAAAACCATAAGAAGTCCAGCTTGTCACATGCCATGCAGGCGACACCACAGACTTTGAAACATGGGAGTGGCAACATCCCACAAATCTCTAGACTTACAAAGCCAGTTGGAGACATATAATAATCACTAATTACAACCAAAACTGGTTCTGTTGAGATTTCTATTAGTAAACCTTAAAAACCATGTATTATTTCCCTTCAACTCTTTCAATCATGCACTATTTTGTATTGATCTATCACATAAAATCCCACTGAAAGGTTTGTTGGCCTAAACAAGAAGTGGCTCCTGAGTCAAGCTTAAGAGGGGAATTTTTTTTTTATTATTTATGGCAAAGAAGAATGTTGTATTCCTAGTTTTTGAAAATAAAAAAAAAAGACTTTAATAAAAAAAATAACTTAATGAAACAACACACCACTTTATTAGCATTGGTTAGCTTTAAAACAATTTTTGAAGTGGGATTCTCTGGAGTTCTTATCAGTATTCGGTATATCATTGTAATCAAGAGTCTCAATGTCCTCAGTTAGGAGCAAATGAAAGAAGCTCTCCAACCGAAGAGTGGAGATAACGGCCAACCAAAGTGGTGACACGTGTCACATGTGGCAGGTTTTCAGTGAATAGTTTGGAGATACGTTCCCCAGAGGAATCTGGAAATTAGTGAATCAGTCCATGCTGAACGGTAAGCAGGTCAGGGTCCACTGTGATGCAAAAGGTACGATGGTTTAAAGAAGTGTTTGCATGATCTGTTATAATTTTGAGCCTCGGGTTTTGAGCTGAATAAGAACCAGCTGAGATTATGGGAACATATTTATATTTTTATATTCTTTCTCCTTTTATTTGTTTTTTTTATTTTATTAGAGATGTCTATCTCTCCTCCTGTTCATAAACACTTTATTTGAAGGGGTGAATAAGATTGACATGACACTGTCATAAACATGACATAACACCTGTTATGAACATGAAGAAGCCTTCATGAATATTTATGACTGTTGTCATTTGGTAAATTGTGACACTTTTAATACAAAGTTGATATTATTCAAAATATCTTTGTTATGACAACTTGACATTAACCAATAAATCATTACTGATATAAATGTATTACTGATTGCACTTTAGAAATTAGGTAACTTTATGTTATTAAAGGTAAAGTTTAAACAGTATTTTACAGCATATTACAGTGCCTCGTGACTGTACACTTCCATATTTTTGCCACGATACAACCACAATACCAATGTATTTTAATCGGATATGAGCTGTTACACCAGCTCAAAATAGTGCATAATTGTGAAGTGGGAGGAAATTAAAAAAAAAATAATTTTCATCAATTTTTTGTGAATAAAAACCCAATATTTAGTGTCAAACATCCGTCATTTATGCATGGAGAGAATTACTGTTGTGCCAAAAATAGCTGGAGCTCAGTCAGATTAACAGAGCCTCTGTGAACAATTATTTTAAAGTTCAGATTTTCACTTGGATTTGGGTCTGGACTTTGACTAGACCACTCTAACTCACAAATCTGGTATGGCACACTACGTTTTCTTCCTTGCGTTCTGTTTCTCACAGACTCTGTCCAGTTTCCCTTTTCTTGCCGAACAAATGCATACCCACAGCATGATGCCGCCACCACCATGTTTCATCATGTGGTTGGTGCGTTGAAGGTGGTGTGCAGCGGTTGTTTTCACTAAACAAAGGGTTTTGCGTACTTTCTTCACAAATAGCCCTGCACATGCTTTGTGGTAAACGGGACTTTTAAAAAACTGGCTGTCTTTTTACCACTCAGTCATCCTGAGTCAACAAAAACTGTGACACATTATCCTCTCGCACCAGTGGTTTTGTAACCTTATTTGACATGGAGTCACAAATCAAACTTGGCATGTGATTGCAGGTGGAGGAGGAAGCATGTGGATTACACACACAAAACCGTTCATGAAGGCAGAGTCTCGGAAAAACTCTGAACTACGACTGTGATTTTAAGAAAAACTCTATTTTTTTTTATTCTTTATTCTTGCTGTTTGGCGCTGACAGTCCAAACCCTGATGTTTGATTCTGTCATTGTTGTGTGGCCTGTTTGATTGCGGGAAGCAGGTGTATGTGTAGCGTGGCTTTTTAGACCAAATTTAGTCACTAACTCACTTCCCCCCTGGACCCCAGGTTCCCCCTTCGCTTCCCAGCAGAGCTTCCTCCCGCCTCCATGCGTGCATGAACCACTGCAGAGACCAAGCACCACAAGCACGGCAACTGCCTGCTTTCCCCGCATATACACAGGAGGATATCTCACCTTCTCCTTCGTGCTCCTTTGCTCTGCTCTCCGACATCTCACCTTACCCAGATCTACCATTTCTGCAGCTCCCCTCACTCCTTCCAGACCTAAGCTCTCTTCCTTCCTGCCCTCTCACGGCTTCCTGCTCCGGCTCTTATCACTCCAGAAAACATGACACAGCCTCGGCCCAGTCAGACCAACACTAACCTCCTTTTTCCTTGACTATCACCGCGATAAATGGTAGCAGTTTGGCCCCGCTGGGACCGAGGTGGTGAGGGGATGTCACAGAGACCCCTGTTACGCCACCTGGGCCAAATCTGTTAATGGACTTATTTATTATAAACAATATAAGCCTCTACTTCACAGCCTGCAGGGGAACAATAAATCTGAAGTGGCCGGGCATGTTTTTATTTATGTATTTATTTATCTGGGAGGAAGCTGCGGGTACTTTGGGACATTATCAGCTCCTTCTCCTTTGAGGGATTTTCCTCTAAGCTGAGGAAATTGTCTGCTTTGATTTACTCAGTAAATCTGTGTCTTTTGATACAGAGGCAGGATTTAGTCCAAGGCCAAAGCTGTAAAGCTTGTCATAAAATGTGAAAAACGTCCTTTTTTTTTTAACAGCACTCGAAATGAAAACGAATGAAAGTCTTCCCTATTTTGTTATATTTTCCTTCAATTCTAGTAAAAGTCCATCCAGACTTATGCAAACATCTTGAGAAAACAACGGGCGCTCGCTGGCCTTATTTGTTGTTTTTCTCTTACGCCGCTGCCAGATAGATGTCTGCTGAGGCACGATAGAGACGCTGTTATTGTAAGGCCACAAGGTCATCTGATAAGACCTCTTGCTCCACTGCCTGCAGCGATTACCCATGTTTTGGACGATATTGGGCCAAAGAAGCCAGACCTGCCGCAACAAATGCAACATTTTACTCCGGAGTCGTAAGTCCACAGCGCAGCCATTGATCTGAATATATGTGGATGACATTTTTCAGCTGCAGATGTAGCATTCTCCTGGGCCTCCATTGTTTCACGCGCACTGCAGTTTGTCAGCACAGGTAGCCGGGCTTTTGTCTGAATGCAGTGATATCGAGAGGGACTTTCCCCGTGTTTCCTGATATGAGTTTTCCCATGGAATTGCGTAGGAATAATGTCAGGAATACCGAGCAGGGGACATTGTGTGTGCGTGAATCGTGCATCTTTTGTTTTGATTCGAGAGCATTCCTTGGTACATTCATTTATTAATTGGCAGGTAATACCAGAGTGCTGGAAGTTATTACAAGGTTTGCAAACATTGAGTCAAAAGGAGATAAAGTGTAGAAAAAAAGCAGTAGATCCTCTGAGGGGATTAGGGACAACAGCTTACACTTAAAAACACCTAACATCACTTATAATTATAACTAACCATTTTAACAGTTCAGCTACCAATGCACATTAATCCACATGTTGGCGACGATCTACTGCAGAAGCTAATATCTACAGACTTTCTTCTTTCTGCTCATAGGGGTTCAGCCAATCGGCATCAAGGAAAAATAATCCTGGACTGGCTACTGGCGTGTCAAGTATGTATTTCAACTTCCTAAGCTCTATTTTATTTTGAATATTTTAGATATAATCGACAACAAAACATTTGAGCTACGTTCCACTGAAAAATCTGTGAATAGGTGAATCAGTAAACACTGAACTATGTGTCCACCGGGATTTTACATAAAAACGACGACTTAAACCGGTTTGTGCCAGACAAGAGCAGCTGGAGAAACTCTTCATCTGCTGCTCGTGGTTCTTTCCTCTCACACGAGTCTGATGAGCGTCTTTAGTTCAAAATGTTCACTTTTAGACTCACTAAATTATAGTAAAAAGAAGTAATCATTTATTTAACATTATTTGTTTTTCAAGCTGTGTCATTTTGCCTTAATGTTTACCTGGATTCCAGATTTAAACCTATATGTTTTTGTGTAGGTTTACGACATGAACGCTGTTCACTGATTCAGTCTAAAAACACCTAATAGTTCAAACACAAATTAAACCTACACCTTAATATGCATTATTTCTCACAGACACCATGCTAGCACTAGCACAGAAGTTAACATCGGCAGTATTCCTCTTCTCTGGTCTTGTGAATACAGCCGAGAAGCACCAAGAAAAACAAATGAAAAATTTCTGTGGGAGAAAATCCTTTTTTACGCCACTTTATCAACACATTTTCATCACATTTTCTTGCATTTGCGGCTTATAAGCTTCAAGGAGCTGCCATATTTACCCGATCCTCCCGGTGCCAGAGGTCACCTGATGAGATTATCTCCTCGGTTCATTTACACACAATGCCCTGTGTGAATAAACTATTGATAATCCTCATCAATATCTCCCCTCCCCTTACCTGAGGTTTACTGCGTGGCAGGCTAATGGAACGGCTGACATTTTGGGAAATGTATTTATTTGCTTTTCTGCTGACGGCAAGAAGAAAGAGTTGACGCTCTTGTAATCAGTGAAGTAATGCTGACACAATGACATGAGCGTGTTACCTTGGTGACAGTGGAAAAAAGCTGTTCAGGCTTTGTCCAAAGGTAACAAAATCCACCCAATCAGCACCTCGACGACTCTTTCCTCCATAGCAAATACGCACATTTTGCAGTGGGGTTTGCACAGGTAAAAACAGAGGCAATCTGTGTGTTTTACTCTGTTCCCTTTTTAGATTTAAATACTCACCTGACCTCTGAGACATTTTAAAAAGTACTGTTTCAGTCCAAGAAACCTGTCCTTTCTGCGCTCCGTAAAGCAGTGTGAAAAAAAATCCCACCCCTTCACAAGAAGAATCAGATTTCTTGTTTTTGCTTTGTTGTCTCACTTAAATGTTTCAGATCATCAAACAAGCTTCTAGTATCAGACAAAAATAACCTGAATAAACACAAAAAGCAGCTCTCAAATGATGACTTTATTTAAGGGGAGAACATATCTGAATTAATTTGACCCAATTTTTGTTCAGTTTCATTTGCCACACTCAGGTCTGATTACACTAAATACCGATGTAGTATCAATAAATCACTAAGATGAGCATTTTTGACAACATGAGTAAGTTAAAATACTTTAAAAACCCAACATGAATGCGAGAACAAGTCATGGACATCGATCAGTTATCGGTCATAGAGGCATTTCCAAAGCTTTAGGACTCCAGTGAACCACAGTAAGTAAAATTATCCACAAATGTCAAAAACATGGAAGACAAAATTACTCCAAGAGTTCATTCAGAAGGTTTCAACCTCAAAACATCTACAGCATGGCTGCAGTTAAAGTCTGATTGATGATTTGTGAAACTAAATGAACCCAATTCACATGAGCCGAGAAATATCTTGAACTTTCTGGACAATTTCTATAGATTTTTTATAAAAACTAAATTTTGCTAATTTGCAGAACTGAAAACTGCAGGATAATGATCCAAAGCACACCAGTAAGTCCAAGTCCAACTTGCTGGTGTCAGAGTTGGACAAAAATGAAATCTTTAGAGCAGGGATGTCAGACTCCAGTCCTCCAGGGCCGCTGTCCTGCAGTTTTTAGATGTGCCACAGGTACAAAACACTGGAATTAAATGACTTAATTACCTCCTTCTTGTGTGGATAAGTTCTCCAGAGCCTTGCTAATGACCTAATTATTCTATTCAGCTGTAGTGCAGCAGAGGCACATCTAAACGTTGCAGGGCAGTGGAGCTAAAGTACTGGAGTTTGACACCTGCCCTTTAGAGTGACCCGTCAAACTCACTCAGTGGGGGGGGGGCACAGCCAGTTTTATAAGTTTAAGCATATTAACTATTTCATATATAACCAAGTTGGTTCAGATGTGTTTTTTTATAACTTAATAAATTATTTCCTTATAGGTTATTGTTGTGTAATATTAAAGTCACTTAGAAGATGTAAAGCATTCAAAGCTCGACTAAAACAGATTTTTCACAGCACAGTACGGCACGTGCTAGAAATACAAGCAGAAAACATGCCACCATCAGCCTCTACTTTGTTCCTAATTTTTTAAAAAAGGTGAAAGCCAAATCTTCACACCTGTGATGAATTTTTCTCTACATGCTAAGTGAACTGAGAACTCGACACCCATCCATCTGCCTGAGATTCATCTCTGAGTCTGAATCAGCGCCAACGCCGTGCAACGTTAATTTGACACAGGTTGGAGTCCGAGAGGTTTTTGATTTCACCTGAAGGAAAACAAATTTAAGAAAATATGTGTGAATTTAAATAGTGATTGGTTGGTTCTTGTTCCTACTGCACCGGTGTAAAAGGAACAACTCAGGGAGGAAGCACTCACACACAGTGCATTTCCTCTATAAAACCGCAGCTGTGTGAAAACAACAAAAAGGTGCATTCCTCAGTCCTTTCTCTCATTTCAGCGCAATAATCAACTGTCTTAAATGCAAAATAAACTCAAATCAGCTCAAGCTCCAGTGAGTGCATTTAAAATATCTGCAGCATGAGCTGCAGTTTTTTTTCATGAAGGTTTGCTTCGTGACAGAGATGCTCAGAGATGGAAGCTGATGTGGGAAAACAGTTTTAAGGAGCTTTTAACCGCAGTGCATTAAAGGAGAAGTTGCCGCGTCTATGAGGAAGTTCCAGCCGTGAGTTTGGGAGTATTTGTTCTGTAATCTCCAGAAATGACAGCGCACTATTTCACAGCAAGAGGGACAAACTATAAAAAGTCCCAAATCTAACTGGTCTTATGATCTTCTTTCCCCCCACACACCTCGGGATAACTTTCAGGATCGGTTTTTCTTCTCTTATCTCGTGCTTCTGAAACTTCCTTACTCACCTCTATTGATCCGGATTCCTGCTGGATGCGAGGCCGCTGGTAACGCTCGCAGCCATCGATTGATACTGGTCACCCTGGACCACCCGGTTGCCCTTTTAGCACCCTCAAGGGTATCAGCGGTTGGCTCTGCTTGAAGCTGCAGCGCCTTGACAAGCCAAAGGCCACACATGAAAGGGTTCTGCACATCAGGATGAACTGCAGAATCAATTCACACTCTGTGATGCACAAAGGCCTCACTGTCTGTCTTTGAAAGATACAAGTCAGGAAAGTTTGATCAGTAATTAGCCCATTTGCCATTTCCCAGAAACTGATTTCACTTTCTAGGCACGATTAGCAAAGGAAAGCAAGGCACACCTCAACATATTAAGATTTAGTTATTATTTTTTATTTCACTAGTTCTTTTAGAGAAGTGAAACTCATACAAACTGTATGCAAAGAGAGATTTACTTCTGTTTCAATCCAATAAATCCAGATTTTCAATTCACAATATGTTATGTCATGTCCAACAGACACGCACTGTCACTCTTCACAAGAGGGTAAGAACAATAGGTCATTGCTAAAGAAGCTGGATGTCAAGAATCTTGTATCCAGCTGTAACCAACAGGAAGTTTGGTGGAAGGAAAAAGTGGAGTAGAAAAATGTGCACAAGCAGCAGGGACAATAACAGCTGTGAGACGACGCTTGACACAGAAATGTTAGCCAGCTGAAACAAAACGTCCATGTATTTTGCAGTATATTTGCTCAACATTTTTTGCATGATTAAACAGAGTTCTGCTTGGAAAAAGATAGGATAGTTACAGCCAGTGGCCTGGACATGTCTGGAGATATATATCCCTGTTGGTAATATTTTCAAACACATTTAGGCTGTATTTTACATTGGCTTTATTTTATGTACTTGCCTGCTAATGTTTTCCTTCCACTAAATCTACTTTGAATATACTTAAATACCACAGTCTTAACTTAATTAGCCAAGCCAATTAGCTGTATAGGATTGTCTGCATACTAAGGAATATAAGTATCAAATAACATGTTGTCAAATATGCTAGTCTCAGACATATGAATCTTAATGCATTAGAATATCACCGAACAGTAGTAGGCTGGCAACAGGAAGCACAAATTTGATTAATTCGGGGACTTCTTTTGAGTCAGAGGTCAAAAGCCGGTCATTCTGTGGAGACCGTTGGTGGTGGTGGTCAGGAAGCCAATAATGTAACTGGTGTGCAATCTATAATCGTGCAGGAATTGTGTGAGGACTGGAGCTGATTCCAGTCTTATTTTACTTAATCTATTTTTATTGTTGGGGGAAAAAATAATAAAATTCTTAATTATGTCCCATAGTTTAAGTTTTTAATAACCACAGTGGTTATTCTGGGTTTACACTTAGATGCCAAGGACAAAAAGAAGAAAGAAAGAAAAAAAGGCCCAAAATAGACAGGCCTTATCAGTTTGGGAATGGTCATAGCACCACTGGAAACAATGCCGGGGCAAGACGGGGGCTGAGCTTGACCCTAATAATGCGGCTGGTCTGTCACAGGACCTGGAGGAGAGGAAGTCTAGCGTACCTCTGTCTTCTTGGATAAAGTCATAAAAATGATAAACACAGGCTTCAATTAGCCCCCGACAGGACAATGATCTTCTGGTGGGCTGGGAGGGTTACAGTCGGGTGACTTGGAGCAAAAAGATGAAAAGAATCTGCGCTCCCCTGTGGCTGACCTCAACAATGGACGAAACCTGGGTGTTCCCCTCTCTGAAATTATTACTGGTTTCTAATCAGCCAGTCAATAGACTTTATATGGTAGGGTTTTTTTTCCTTCCTGTGGCACATGAATATTAAATGGAGACAGAGTTGATGAGATTTGACCCAAATCATGCCAGAAGAAAATCCACTTAACACATCTGCTAATGAGGCTAAGAAAATCTATAAATATTTAACATATTTCGATCATATAATGAACAAAATAATGTTTCAAGACATTTTTTACTTTCCAAATTCAGAAGTTTTCATACTTTTTCTCAGTAATTTGTATAACTTGGGTCAAATTGTTTGGGTGTCCTTCCAGAACACTCCCACCAGTATTTGTGGGAATTTGGCCCATTCCTCCTGACAGACCTGATGTAACTGAGTCAAGATCTTTGTTTTGGGTTTCCTACGAGCTTTTCACACTAAAACCATTTAACCACTGAGACGCAGAACACATCTCCTTTCTGTAGTATGTTCTCTGGACATTCCTGCTGCGCTTATTGCTGCAAATGCCAGTCTCGAGAGATACATGTGGCGTCTTCAGGCATCTGAAATTGCAATAACCAAAGTTGTCGATTTTTCTCCCTCCCCCAAGATGTGACATTATGGAGCAGGTTTTTTCAGGTGTTTCTTTAAGAAACACCCTGAGTTACGGTTCCATTTAACTCAAATGTTCAAATGCTCTGGAAAATGGTTTTTTAAAGCCAAAGCAATCATAATGTGTATAAACTTCTGAGTGTTTTTTTAATAAAGATAAATTTTCTAAAAAACAAATTATTCTGCCATTTAAGCATATTTACCATTGAATTTAAACTTTGCGAAGAATGACCATGATTCTGAATGTATATTTTGTCAGGCTCTTACACATATGAGTAGAAACCGCAGCTCAATGGTTGTACTCAGGAAAGAGACTTTGATTATTTTACTTGTTGCTTCCGCTGTATTGTTGGCTGACCTCTGGCAATGCTCAAACCCAGAGGTCGCCACAACTTGTGGTGAACGGTTTCTAAACATCCTCATGTTAGCATGACTAAAGGAATATTTAAGGTTTGTCTTGGACCCCGGCTCGGGGTTTTGTAAAACATACAGAGACGAGAAGACAAGGCGGATGTGCTCATCGCCAAACTGAGCAGCAGAACTAAACAAGAAGCTGCTTTATCATCAGAGCATCTTCATAAGGTCGTGAGGGCAGGATGGTGGCTGTGAAGGGGCGAGGAGGCGAACACATCGAGAGGTCCCGTCTTTGCGCAACGAGGAATGGCTCGTTCAATAAACACACCAGGGCTGAGTAGATTCCCACCTGATTCCCAGCAGATCCCTGACAGATTAACGCCTCCAGAACAATGAGACAAGAGTGGAGACGGCTTCCTTTGTGTCCCCACTTGTTCACGGCAGGCAACATCCCAGTGCTACCCTTTCTGCAAGGTTAGTGTGTGTGTGAGCTTGCTGGTCAGAAAACTTTCCCAGAAATCCCCTGAGGGAGGGGGAATACTATACCAGCAATAACACATAAAAACATCTGTGTGCATGCGAGCAGGACGCAAAGTTTCACACAGTGTGACAGCTTTTTCTTTTTTCTTTTTTTTTTTTTTTCGTTTTACGTCCTGCTTTTTTTTTTCGTCATTTGCAATAATTTCAAGTCCCCAATTTTTTTATGGTCAGAGGTTAAAACTGTGACCTCTGGAAAAAACATGACCCATAACCAGACTCTCATATCCTGTACTGATGTTCAATTTAACCACTCCAGGCCGTAGAGGATCTCTCATATCTGCAATTCCTCAATCGGGGTGATTTTCAGGTTACTTAAGATCAAACAGCAATCATGCATCGTTAAAGCAGAAACTGCTCCTCGTTGAAGTATTACATTTTCATCTCTTTCAACAAAAACCTACTGGCACATTTTGATTGACAGCCGACGGCGCACAAAGAAATGCAATAAAGACTGGGGGAAAAAAATATCCTAGGTGACTCTATTAGCGTCAAATCTTAAGGAAAATGTGTCATTTCTATTTCCAGAATCGGTATCTGACAACACACCTGCTCTGTTCTCCCCCTCCCCAATCTTTTCAATGGGGAGCAGCAAAGCATCATCCCCCCATCCTGAAACACCTCCAGAGCAGGTGTTGGAGGAAGGCAGAGGCTTATCAGACAATCTAAAGAATCTCTATCTAACAGCTGATAATCACGGATGCCAGTAAAAGTCCAACACTGTACGATTTATGATGTATTTACTAGTTTAAAGTGGCTTTGATTGTTTGTTTTTGTTGCTTTTTCTCTTGCATGTCTACAATCATATGAGATGTTGCCATAAATTGTGATGTTCCCTATATGTTCCTTATATAATCCCTATATAATTTCATATCTTTCAAATATAATTATAATAAAACTATTCAGTGCAGTTTGACCTCTCTAGATATGTCATTTTACAAGCGGTAGCCTATCTAACCTTGTCCAAATGACAAAAATACAACTTTCTATTGCACACAATAGAGAGCAACACAGCACAACATAGAAAAGGTTTCACAATTATAAACTTTGCTTTATGAAGGCTGTAGAAATAGCCAGATCCAGTTGTAATAATGTACATTTTGAACTACAGGTGATCAAAATCCTACCAGATTCCCCAAAAATCAGTTTCATCACAGTTTATTTTGTGTAAGGTATTCCAGTTTTCTTTTTTATTTTACTTAAAGTGCCTTCATTTCATGCATTGATGTTCTCTTCTTTGCAGGATGAGTTAAACGATTGACTATTCAAAGATGTGTGGTCACATGACCCAATTCTTCTGCTTCCCTATAACAACGGATGGCACATTTCACCCACTGGCACAAATCACTCCTCTAACTCCAACTGCGATTTTCGAGATGTATCCCGGCTATGGCTTCCTTAATGCCAAAATCAATGGTGAAAGCCAAATTATTTTTTACCTTTTCAAGAATAGAATAAATGTTTCACAAAACATCATGTATGTTATCTGTGGACAGTGCAGCACATCTAAGTGCATTGTTTGGCTTTTTATTGGCAGTTTAAAAGTTTAATGTTGAAGCTCCAAACAGATGCTAACCACTGTTAGCTAGCAATATTGTGGCTAGCAAACAATATTAATGTTTTCCCCACTAGTTCTAGATAAAAGCCTATTCAAATGTGTCCTTGTCTGGTTCGTTGTGCTGAATTGCAAGTTTTCTAACTTAACTTTATGGTAACACAAAGCAACAGCAGCTCAAGAGCTGACAAAGAGTGACACTAAGAAATTGACCAGGCCAGACTTCTGAACGTAGCACATCCCCATTACTTCGGAGGACGCAGAGGAACAATCATGATAAACTCACCCCCACTTTTCTGTGTACAAGAATCCAGCCTAACCTTTGTTTGCGGTGTCAGATGACGCAAAGACCGTGGGTCTGTTTCTCAAAAGGTCAGAGCTTTTCTTGTACCACCTACCACCTACAACTTTTTCTACTATTTGGTAAACCAGGGGTCTTAAATCACCTCTGTAAGTTACTGCTTCCTGTTTGTTGAACAGAGCTATCCGGATGTGATCAAATCAGCTGGAACAGAAGTCTCCATTTAGAGATTTGGAGATGGATGAAAGGGGAATGTAAGATCTCATGCTGGGGTGAGATAATCATTCTTCATTTGGGGTTAGTGGACTTGAATTCAGAATTAAGACCCGTAATCAAACCAAATTCATTGACTCCCAAACCATATTTCCATTGCAAAACAGAAAATAGATTGAATTTTTTATCGATCAAAGCTGGTGCAAAATAACTCAAAAGAGCAACAGGCTGAAAATACATATAAAAAAAGTTAATATTTTTCATCAACTCAAAAAGTGAAACATTTTGCTGGTTCATTGCACAGGTAGTATTGCGTTTAAAGAATGGATTTGTGTTAATTGTTCATTTTTACAGCTTATAGCAAATGAGCACTAAAAGTCGAACTGCTCAGAAAATGTAACCATTAAGTAAGATGAGATAGAAGAAGTCAAGTTATCCTTTTTGCTTTTACCACACCTTTTATTTCACTTAACTTTCCATTTATTTGTTCACCCAAAGCTCTCTGTGAGTTTGTCCAGCAGTGGCCTTCTGAGGTTATCCCTGGTGTTGGAGGGTGTCAGTGACTGCATGTTGGATAACTGCTACGTCAGCAGTATTATATTCATCCTATATGGTTTTCTAACACCACACTTTGGGTTTCCAGAAGCTGTAAATTACAATCAGCAAGTTACGTCTTGCGAATTGAAAGTGGACTCGCAAACTAAATTCTGCTTATAGTCTCTTCTCACCTGAAGGTAGATACAAAAACAATGACACAATGAAACTGCAGAGGCAAGCTTTATTGTTGTTCATTAAGTGGCATGAAGCAAAAATTGCAGAAGTATGAAAACAGGGCAAATGACATCACACCTGAAAGAAACAAGCTGCCACCCTGACAGGTGTTACGTAGGACATTTGGGCACTCAACTCTTTTTCTCTGCTGTCATCCAGTGACAGTAAAGAACCTAGACTGCGTGGAAGTGAGACTATTCAATACAAACTGTTTATTTTTGTTTTCAACTAATAGGCATTGGGAAGTCAACTGAATTTAAGTGACCTGCATAGGAACCGGATGAAGAATTGAATACAAACAGGAATTGAATCTGCTTGTCTTGTAAAGCACTGAAGTGATATTTGTTAGGATTTGGCATCTAGACATAAAACAAACAGAAATGAAGAAAGAAAGACAGTTTCAAGATGTATCACTTGTTCATTTATGTCAGGATTTCTCTGCTTGTGATGGATTATAGCAGGACAAAGAAACAGAGAACCACACACATAATGAAGGACTCTTTCATTTTGTTAACTTCACTGAAACAGAACCAGAAATTGTTTTAATGCCACCAAAAATAATGATTTTCTCAGCAACCTAATGTGGCATTTTTTTATGCTTGTTTCACCTTTGAAGCCAAAAATACTTTTTTGTTCTCTTCTTTGGCGTTTTGTACTTTAATCAGTTTTGACTGTTTTGTTCCCAACTCTTTCAAACATTCAAACAGTTTGTCAAGGGGATGTTTTGTGTCCTCTTTAACAAACTTCCTCTATCCTACTCCTGATTTTCTGTCAGAAAATGTGGCAATGCAACTTTAATAAATCAAATCTATGCAACTAAAATGCTAAATATGCTGAAGCTGAATTAAAAGGTGCACAAAGTATTTGTTCAAAGTTGTGCAAACTTGGGCCATCAGGTTCTCAAAATCTTTTTTTGCATTTTATTTACCTCCATCTGACAGCTGCACAGTTTTCAGTTGTACAAGTTAAATGTTGTAAAGTTAAACTTTTCTCAACAGATTTGTCAATATGATAGGGTTTTTTGTTGTTAGTTTAGTTTTTATCATGGCATAAAACTGGCAATAAAGCATGGCAGTGAACTCTTTTGAGCTCCACTGTAAAACTGCAGAAGCAGACGATATTCACATTTCAGCCTCCCAAATAGTAAATCAGTGAATTGCAATCACTGCATTATTACCTAAATGACAAATCTAGTAACATAAGGGATGTACAAAGTGTGACTATTGGGCTTTGGAATAATTTATTGTGGAACGCAATAATAATTCAAGACTGCTAGAAATTTAGCTATCATGGAAGTGATGCAGAAAGAAACTCTTTCAAATTTTCTAGGATTTTATAGTTTTTCAACGACAAATTGATATATTTTTCAATGGAACATTTTTGCTGCTGAAGATAGACTAAAACAGACCTTATTTTAATATTACATTCAAACACTGCATGCTTTAAGTATTTCTATGCTGGTTAAAAAAAAAGAGAAAACAATTCACAATAAAATATTTAGCAGTATAATTGGTAAAAAAAGAAAAAAAAAGAAAAACAATATATCATGCACTTTCATCCATTGTTTGGCAAGTGGCCATCTTTTGTCCACTTGAGATCATGGACAAAATGACCAGGGGCTTCTATATTTGCTGCTAATTAGCTGAGTGCCGTTTGAACTCTGTGTCTTTGTGCAGCTTGAGCAGCTCAGGGGATCAGCGCAGAGTGCTAACATATATACACTTTCCGTTCCTATGTTTTAAACTAACACTGGTCCTCCTCTGCAGCCCAGCACAAAGGAGCCAGCAATTCCCAAGAAAGCCACCCACAGACATTTATACAGCAGGACTGGCGACCGGCCGCTCAACTTGTGTTTCAGAACTCGCTTGGAAGGCGGACAATTTGTGCTGCTGCGCCAAGGACAGGAAGTGCTTGCAGAGTGACAGGAAGTGCTCACCGCTGCAGTAGCCGAGGCTGGAACTGAGATAATGCCATTGTGTAAGCAAGCCAAGTGACCTCTCCCTCAGCGCGGAGTCCAGAGGCTGGCGTCGGGAGCCCTGGCCCCCACCCAGCCCCAGACTCCCCAGGCACGGGGCGGGGGACATGTTGGAGGTACAAGTTGGTGGAAGGCAGCGGGGGGGGGGGGGGGGGGGGTATGGAAGGGGGGTTTGGGGACTACCTGCGCGGGGATATTGGGGGGTGGGGGCGGGGGGGGGGGGGGGGGCCGGGCGCGGGGGGGGGGGGGGGGGGGGCG
>CAEGAF010185762.1:0-13094 GCA_903067075.1 Micropoecilia bifurca | reverse complement strand
TTATAAAATCTCCCGCTAGTTTCCCCAGTGAGTTAAACACCGACATTATTCAGACGGGTCTGGTTGAAAAATGTTTGATTCATAAAGTATTTCAAAGCAGAGAACATCGGTTTGATTGATTAATTAAAGTTAAGCCTTCAAACATAATAGGTTTATTTAACCATAATGACCTATCTTTACTATAAAAGGTGAAGAATAATTCTGAAGGTTTTTAAAAAGGTTAATTTCCCAGACACTAAAAAACAGCGTGGTTATTTATTTATTTATTTTTTTGTGCTTGGGTTGTTTTTAGAAGCAGTAAAAACCCAAATTACCGATAAAAACAAGCATTCAAAATGTGAATTTTGCATAACAGATCACCTTTCAAACACTTTCTTTCTACCTATACTGTTGATGGGGTTTTTTTCATTAGAGAGAGTGACTATAAATCACTGTTAGCATCTCTGGGGGATGTGCGGTAAACGCCTGAGCGTTGACTTTCCATCCCTTTGCTTACTGGACCTCAACCAGTGAGGAAATGAGATCCCCGATTTCCCACAACCTTCACAACACTCCCACTCATCGATTCAGCACCAGTTTACTGTCCCGGCTCCTTCACTGCTTCTGACACGGATCATCGTGAGAACTGGTTACAGTAAATGCGGTTATGTTGTTTTTCAACCCAAAGGTGGAATATGAAAGTCACTGCACCTGATCTGCTGCAGAGGAAATACTTGGCTTTCAAGCTTGAGGAAGCAGCCGCATAGGCAGAATAAATAAACCCAGAACAGAAATATGATACCAAGCCATAACAGATATAATATTACATAAAGGTGCACAAAGATATGTATACTTGTTTCAGGTATTTTAAAAGAGAAACCAAATGGAAACACTATATGATGAGATGTTCTTGCACTGATTTAATGAAACTGAAAGCAATGCAGCTGGACTTCAGGTGTATATTTAGCACAGGCTGAAAGCTGAATATTACATTAATATAGACACCATGTCTCTTAAAATGTATTTTATCATGTTCTAAAAATCTAAAGCTATTTAGAAAAAGTATTTTACCCCAAAGACAAAATGACAAAAGATTAAGTTAGTTTTATTAATAAATAGCAATTAAAACAAGTTCAAAAGTCTGTTTAAATGGACATTATTATAGTTCTGTTTTATAGCATGGAACTATTATTTACAGTTGTTATAAAAATGCTGAATAGATTATATCAAACATATCTTCACAATTTGACATCTTGAATTTGGGCCTCCGTCTCTTTAAGAAGTTCCTGTTCTTTCCGACATTCACCACAACAACATCTCTGCGTTAATCATTTTACAAATGTTCTGTAACATTGGACTGAGAAATGATAATAAACACTGCAGGTGATGTAAAGGTCAAAATGGCGATTTTACATATCGAAGCCACTTTAAGCTGATCTTAAAATCCAAAACAGCGACAAACAACTAATGGAATAAAAACATAACGATCAAATTAAAAATATATATTTATAAAAACATAGATTACTCAGCAAAACACAATGACAAATTATTTTTAAAATTGAATCCAATATTATTTTAATCAATAAAAACTCCTTATTATTCATTAAAAGGTACTGGTTCTACTGCCAGATTATTTCACTTTTTTTCTTAAGTGAAATAATCTGCCAGTGGATCTAGTACTTTAAAAAAAATCAATGTTAAGACATTGACTTAAAATAAGCTCTTATATTTTGCTAAAAAGTTATTTGTAAGTTAGTTTAGTCTTATTTCAATCATACTAAGATATTTGCACCAGAAACTAGACATTAATATTGCACTTTTGCAGTGTAGCAACATATTCAGACACACACCATCTGTTTTAAATTACCTTTGGATTTTAAACAATTCATGTTTGCATCAGTGTTGGTAGATATTAGCTTTTGTCTGAGGACAAGAACAGGTCACTGCAGAGTTTGAATGAAGCAGATTCAGCACTCTGATGTTTCCTGACTGGAATTTCATTACTATATTACTTTCCTGATGGATAGAAAACCATTCTCACTTCCCGTTTTTTCTTTTTTTTTCTGTAGGAGCGCTGAGTCTGGCTTAGAAGCGAAGTTGATTGACACTGAAACCCGGTGAAGCTCCATTTAAAAAGACAAGGTGAGTTCAGCTGCAGTCACAGAATCTGGCAGTGAGTCACAGGGAAACTATATTTCAGTTCCGGGTTCCTGCAGAAGAAAACAGGATGGAAAGGATTAGAGCCAACCCTACAGTTTCAGTGCCTAAAAATTGAGGGTTTCATGCACAACAGACAGCTTTATTCTTTTAGGAAGTTATCTGATTCAGGGATCTAATTTGCTGAGTGCTGACAAGGTTTTCTAAAAGCTAATATTGTCTGTGGAAGTTGATAGTTTTGCTTTCAGAGATGCACTTACTGCAGTAAGTCGCATGATTAATCCTGACGACACAAGAGTCGGCATGAGCTTTGGTAGCAGACAAAACAGCTGACTAATTGTATGTTTCACAATCACTTCCTTTGTCTGAGTTTAACGCTCAAACAAAATCCCTGAAATGCAAAGGCGTGCGCTAACGGATCGCCCTTTCATGCAGAACATTAGGTAACTCAGAAAGGCAGCAATGACCAATTGATAATGAGAATAGTTGTATGATTGTTGCAGCATGAGCATGACTTTGAATTTTAAAATCTGCAGGCCTAAAATAGGCTCAACAGGAACAGATGTCCATGCATAAATATATGTAAAACTGTGATGTCAAGGGCTCCTTTGTTCAGGAGCATTTCACTTTGACTATTTTTGTCTTTAAAAATAATTAAAGGGCATTTATTAACATATTCAAAGGTGACATAGTATGCTTCCTTGAACATGTTCATGATGTTTTTTCTTGCTCAAAATAATTTTAGTTTCCTCAGTTCTGCCTATTTTCAACTCCTGTCAGAGAGAACTGTTTTAGGGCGTCTTGTCATTTTAAATCCAAATAAGCGGCTGCAGGCCACGCCCCCAACTCAGTGTGAAAATGGCTCTAGAAGTGCAATTTTACCACAGTTTATCTTTGAAAAGCAGAAGTGGAGCCTCCTGCAAAACTAACAAGAATGCAGCAAGTGGTTTCTGGATGGTAAGTCAACAACAAACACATGTCTTTTCCAGTAGCCATTGTACACCGGTAAAACCAGACGGGCTGTAGCCTAGCTTGGGTTGCTAGGTGACGGGTGGAACTGCTTTGGTGTTGCTAGGTAACGGCCTAGTGCCTGTCGAGTGTGAGTTTAACAAACAGGAGGATTTTGAAACAGCTCATTGAACAGACACCAAGAAACATTTAGTTCTTACCCAAAAACAAGATGTTGTTTTTTTTTTAGTGCTTGGGCTGTTTCCAGAAGAAGTAGAGACCCAACGTTTGAAAATGTGCAAAATGTGAATTTTGCACAATAAATCCCCTTTAAGGCAACCTAAAAATACTTCTTGATGGCACAGAAAAAGTATGATTATATGATCTTTGCAACAAAGATCAGCTAAACAAGAATTAAGAGAAAGCTCTGAAGAAGAAGTTAACATTCTTTGCTGGACACACTTTCTGCCCCAGAATTATGAATCGACTGCAATCTTAAACGTACGGGGAAGCAGCGACTCAAAGCTAAGGGAAGAGGATTTATTCTGGGAGACTTTATCCTCCCAGAGTCATCGGCTAACATCAGAGCTGTCCTTGAGGAGTGCCTACCATCTGCTTTGAAGAATTATTCCAAACCCGGAACGCTTCTCTCTGTCGCTCACATGACCCTCGGTGCCCCGAGAAGACGCTCATGACCTGCTCATCTAATTGCTATGCTTTCCCATCAGACACAGGATATGTGTGTCATCAGGGGACAACAACACGCTGAGGCATCGTAAATACTGCAGACGCCAACAGATGTTGTGGTTGAACCGCCATACAGCAGGCTGCATCAACTTGTGCGAATAAAGAGATTTTTTTTTTAGCAGTAGAGGAGACTCGGGTAAGTTTAGCTCCAGAAAATGTTAAAAACATTGATCATGTGACCAGATAGCTTAGAGGAAAGCATATTTTATTCTGAAACAAGGATGCAGTTGTTTAGTTTTTTCCCTTTCAAATCTTTATGTTCACTTCCAAATTATTCTTGAAAGATTCTCTGGTTTGTTTGTGATATTTTTCTTCTAATAAACAGAAGTTTAGCTGTAATTCACAAAAAATTAAAATGTTCTTGTACCGATTAAATTCTGTCCAACAAATACAATATACTTGATGAGAAAAAGTGCCTCACAGTAACAAATTTTGTTGGACGATAAATTGTCCCAAACGTTATTGTGATAAACGATAATATTATTGTTTTGCGACCATTTTTAAAATGATAATTGGATAATAATGCAAGAACACATTCCCAAAGTTCAACAAACTTTAAATTCAAATGAACATTTTACACTGTACATGGAAGACATTTTATCCAAGATACATAAACAAAATAAAATTAATAATAAAGTCTCTGTAAACAAAATTGTCCTTCAAAAAAAGGGGCCAGTTGAGACCAAATCACCAAACTGAAGAGTTTCATCACCCAGTTTTGGTAAAAATAGAGAAAATGGAAGTTATTGAGCTTGTTCTAATTTATTGCTTATTGCATTAGGTCTTATTTCATCCTACCCCAGTCTATGCAGCTTCTTTTATATTTGCACAGCCTCACATTTACTGTATAATCACGCTTTCGAGACTCTACTCCAAGCCTGCACTTGAGGTAGTTTTCGCTGAACTGATCTGCAATCTGCTACTTAAGCATAAGCACATGCTGCAGGGTGAAGGTGCAGCGATGCACTCATGGAGATGAAACCAGGAGCACATCACTAGTTGTGATGTCAGCACATGTGATGGGCTGTAATGAGCACTCCATGTTGGGGAATCACTCCAGCGTCTGGTTATTTACGCTTTGCTGCTAAGTAGAGCTAAAGACCCTGATCAATGTTAAGTGGCCCTTTATCTCGAATAAAAATATGCTCCATTACTGAAATGACACAGCAGGAACTTTAGAGTAATGATACCGTCTGCAATCAGCCCAGGACCCACTTCTCCTCCTATGTGCGGATAATTTAGTGTCTGGAGTATTTACAGTAGATGTTTTTTAAAGCACTCTGCATGGAGACAGCAATTAATAAAGTAGTTTATGGAGCACAGAGAGAGCTAGAAGGGGCCAGGCTAATTTTATTATCTAATCACAGAGGGCCTTGTCTAAACCAATAATGCCTGAAGACTAGATGTCTAAGAAAATCATAAGTATGTTGGTTTAGTTGCTCACCAGATGAGAATCTTGAGTTTACAACAAAATATGAAACAGGGTTTTCATTATAGTTTTATTCTGTTGTGACAATTCAGCTTTAATTCATTTTTACAGTGATTTTATTAATTAAATATTTTTTAGTTTTAGTTCAGTTAGTATTAAAACATACTTTGGTTAAATGGTTTCAAAAAGGTTTACTATTGTGATTATGTTTACATCAATTGGGCAATGAATACTCAACAGAAAATTCAATTTTCATAAAAGGTATTTCATTATTGTTAAACAACAAACTGAATCTGGTGCTTTGTCCCAAATTTTGCAGATTAGAAAAAGTGGAGGAGAATGGAGTAATTTACTGACAGCTGTATGGGGGAAGAAATCAATTTCAGGTCAGTCTGAAAGGCTAATAAATGGTTTCATAAACACAAAAACAAATGACGTCATATTTATAATTTAGGTATGTCGTAGTTAGTTTTAGAAACCCATATTATAGTTCCAGTTAGTTATAGTTTTTCCTCATTAGATATGGTTTTTATTAATTTCATTTAACGAAAACGTCTTCTCAATTTCAGTTTTTGTCATTTTTTTGGTTTTAGTTAACTATAGCAACCTTGGACTAAATGATATTATGTATAAACTGTCATAATGTTTACACCCTTAAAGACAATATGACCAGGGCCGGATCTAAAAGGCTGTGGGTCCCGGGGCCGGTGCCCTGGCCACTAAAAAAATTATTTTACTAATGCAAAAGCAGAATCAGCAGGTATGTAGAATCCTGCTGATTCTACAAATCAGCAGGTATGAACCGATGCATTGTAGGTTTAATATGTCCTGTATTCATTAACTCCATGTCGACTGTAACTTCATAATTTTTCAAATACTTGAATATTGTTCAGATTCATAACTCACCTAATTTGGGGCGTTGAGATTTACATAAAATACAATTTTTTTTGTCTAGTTTCCATTATAAATGTGTACAAAACTTCTACCAGGTTTAGGGTCCTTGTCAAATGGCGCTTTTCAAATTTCAATCTTTTTTTTCTTTCAAAATCTCTTTCTCTTTCTGTTTATTCAGTGTCACATGCTGTAAAGCACTTTGAAATGCCTTGCTGCTAAAATGTGATATACAAATAAAATTTTATTTAATTTTGATTTTGATCAGGAAATCTGAATTTCGCAATTGTGGAAGTTCTGTTTAATAAGTAGCGCAATTAAAATCACAAGTTTGTTTTTGTGATAAGTCATGTAAAAACATGTCACCCCATGATTCTCTTACCACTTCCTGTCGTTTTCTACTTTATGGTTTGCGCCAGTGGCAACATTCGGTTGTTTATTATGGAATTCTTTTCATGCAAAAAAGTGTTACCATTGCAGTTTTGAGAAATAAACCAATTTTCATACGGATGAAGACAACCAACTCATTCAAATGCAAGAACTTTGCATTTGAATGCATTTTTGAATGTCTGTTTTAAGTGTTGTTTTTTTCATTATGCAAATTTATTTTTGAAAATAAAATTTGCGCAATTATATAAAAGGTCTTGTGCCAAAACCTTTTATTGAAAAACAAGTTTTAAATTTTTTTATTAAATGGGCATTGGGCATGAAATACGCCCATTTAATGAAAGGGAAGTCTGGGCCTCCCTTCTGAAGCTGCTGCCCCCGCGACCCGACTCCAGATAAGCGGAAGAAAATGGATGGATGGATGGATGGATGGATGGATGGATGGATGGATGGATGGATGGATGGATGGATGGTATTTCCATGAAGCAAATATATTTTCGAATTATGAAATTGAAAAATTGCTTGGTCAAATCCTAGTACCATGTAATGACAAAAGTTTTTCAAAATCATCATGTTCCCATTAAGCAGATTTATTTTAGAAATGTCAAAATGTTCAATTATACGGCCAGTGGAATTTATTCTATCCTAGTGCCAAAAGTTTTTTTTTTTTAAAGCAGCTTTTTACACAGTTGTTTTGCTTCAGTTAAGCAAATTTATTTTTATACTTCCAATTTTTCTGATTATATGGTCAGCTGGTGTTGGAGCAAACCTCTGCAACTTACTCAGAAACGCTTAACTCAGTCGGCGTAAACGTTTTGATCTGCTGCCATCAGGCAAAAACCCACAAAATCAGAAGCAGCTCCACTACTTCCTGCCTGCTAAAACTGCCGTTGTGGGTCTGCTCTTCATATTACTGCACCTATTTCATATGTTTCCTGTAGTTTGTGTTTGTATCTGTTGAACATTAAATGATTTTAAATCTCATGGAAAGCTGTAAGGAAAACATTTGGGTTAGATCATAGCAGCATATTTAATAGATGCAGCCTGTGAATGGTGGTGAATAGTGAGCCTGTTGGAGGGTTTGGTTGTTTTCTGAAGTGACTAACTGTGATTCAGGGAGGCGTGTTTAGTGATTCAGAGGTAAACTGTGAGAAAAAAACAATCCATTCAGGGCCTTTTCTTAAACCTTAAAACTCCTACAGACGTCTCCCAATCATACAAATAAATTAACTGTTAAATGATTTTTCCAGAGTTGCCCATTAACCTGGTTTGCTGAGTTGCCTCGCCATAATAGCCGTCCTGGGTTGTGGTATATGCATGCCGATCAAATGATTCCATGTGTTGAGACTGTGGAGGCGCGGATGACTTTATGCTATGGACTTAAAGCGCTCTACTGTGAGAAATAAGAGTTTACATTCCCTACAACTGGACCCAGATATTTACATACACTTTAAAACCTATTTTTCTGATTCTTTTGTCATGTAATCGGATTTGGCTTCCTGGTTTCAGTCAGGTATTTCTAATTTCTGAAAGCCAGAACGATGAAAGAAAGACTTTTTAAAGGACTTCTTGTTGCTTTCTTTGAATTTAGTAGTCTGTCTTTTGTATTTCGTAGAATTGCTGTGCAAACCGCATGATTTGGATCAAATATTTTGTGTTACCTTCTCGAAGGCTACCATGTTAATTTTAGTTGCTGATGGTATAAAGCGCATGTGTCAAACTCGAGGCCCGGGGACCAAATCTGGCCCACTGCAGATTTTTATGTGGCCCTCTAGACTCCAAATTACATCAATAAATTCCTCCAGTTTTTCGCAAATCTGAAAAATTCACGCAAGATTCACATAAAATCAGCAGATTGCCACAATTTTCTGATTTAACTGACATTTTTTTTCTCAAAATTGGCCAAAAACATTCGGTTTAAGGAACTGCTGCCTCCGCCTTACTTGATGTCAATTTATAGTCTGTGTCCATTATGGCGATTAATAACAAGTCACATTTAACAACACACACTAGCGCAGATATCATAAAAATTTAGTTTTTAACCACAAAATCAGGGATTTTGATTGCAACAAAACACAAACAATCACAAGATCCTGAATGGACTGATCAGTGTGGAAAGATGTTCAATATGTAATTTTAATGTAACACTTGTTGAATGCTGAAACACCTATTTTTAATTTTAACAATTTAATGGGTTTTACCAATACATTCTGGCTCAACAGACCCTTTAAGAACATTCAGATTTTTAATTTGGCCCAAAATGAAAATTGGTTTGACACCTATGGCACCGTGAATACATTTTTGAGAGAAGGTGTGGTGTAAATAAGATATTATTCTTCCAACTAGTCCTTTTTATTCAGAACTTTTGTTAATATCAACATATTTTGATGTTTATTTATTTATTTATTTATTTATTAAAGTTTATTTGATATTTAAACTGTAAAAGAACAAAATAAACTTTGCAGGAAATTCTTTCTGAAATGAAACATATGGCTGAGTCATATTTACTCACAAACACATTTTTCAGTTTTATTTAAATGATATGTGACTATTTCATTATGTCCCCTTAGGTCTCGCAAAACTAAGTTGGGATCTTGAGAATTTTTTTCAAAAAATTAAGTCTATTTTTTTCCCATATGTTTTAACAAAAATCTTAATCCAAATTCTGTAACTAAAGTCAAAATTCTGAGAGGTTTGACTTTTTTAATAAGAATTTCGTGAAAATAAGAATTCTGAACAGTTCTGAATTCTCTAAATTCCGACATTAAACTCAGAATTCTAATTTTTGGTAACATTTCAGATTAAAGTCAGAATTCTGAATTTAAAGTCAGAATTCGTAAAAGTCAGAATTTTGAGAAATTCTTAGTTTAAAGCCAGAATGCTGAGAAAAAAGTCAGAATTTTGAAAAAAGAAATCTGAATTTTTTAAATTTCGACTTTTAACTTAGAGTTCTCACTTTTGATATCAAAATTCTGGGATTAAAGTAAATAAATATTCTGAGAATAAAGTCTGGATTGTTATTTTTCTTTGAGTTGCCCTAATCATCTTCCACACTTACATCATTTTGTTTACATTCTGAATTATAACTAAAACATAAAAATCCTGTTAATCCCGTCGAAGGTGGAGAGCTGAGTGCTGAAGTGTCTCCAGTGTAAATGGGAGCGACTTCACTCAGATCAGACAGGAACGAGGTTTCTCTCCTGAGCTGGCACCACTACAAAGCCTCTAGCAGCTGTCTCATAATGTGCAGCTACTCATTACATTGTGCCTCATGTCTCGAGTTTGGCCCGAGTCGCAGAGGGCAGAACCCACGCGTTGCTCAGCATTGAGCAATTGCATAAGAATGCATTGCACAATCCCAACTACATAAAGCTCTGTGGCTCACGGTGATTATCCTATATGTTTGCATTGTACATTGCACAAACACAAAAGTATTTTTGGTCTAGTTTCTGTTGCAAATATCTTAGTTCACTTGAAATAAGACAAAACTAACTTACAAGTAACTTTCCAGCAAGATATTGCAGCTTGTTTTAGTTAAATAATTTCTTAATAATGGGGAAACGGTTCTAGTGTCTCTGGTAGATTATTTTACTTTCACAAGACATTTTTTACTAGCTTTAAATTAAATGCCCTTCCAATTGAACAAGTACTTTGCAACAATTTTAACAAATTATTGACTTAAAACAGGTTACTATTTGCAGAAAAGTTGTTTTTAGGTTAGTTTTGTTGTTTTTCAAGTGAACTAAGACATTTTCCCTAGAAACTAGACTAAAATACGTGGTAAGAGTTTGTGTTTTTGCAGTGTAAACACAGGTTTCCTTTAGTACTTGAAGTAAAATTCACCATCTTCAATCTGACTTTATAACTGGAAAGTTTTATAAAATTTCTTCAATTTGTCTTCTATTTATTTGCCTGTCTTCCCTATTTTTGGTCTAAAAATCTGATTTTGTATTTGCATGAAACACCAAACCATTTCTGGTAAGTCATCAGTATCTCAGCGAGACATTTAAATCCCAGACTAGTTCTCTTGTTTCCCCCATTAACCTTTTTGTTTTAATTCTCTATAATTCAGCAATTTCCAGTTGAAGTATTTAGTATCTTGTAAAAGTATTTTTACCACTTGGTCTAGTTTCTAATGGAAATATCTCAGTACACTTGAAATCAGACAAAACTAACTTACATGTAACTTTTTACTTTACTTTATTACCAATCCAGATGTTAATATCGGATCGGTGCATTTCTGCGTGTTGGCTTTGTTTTATTTCAACCATATTAAGATTTTGTGTTGTAATGTAACAAAATGTGAAAGTCCTCAGGTGGTATAAATACTTTTCCGAGGCACTTCAGCACCAAATGGACTGAGCTCTGTACTTATCCCTCCTCTAGAAGGTCGAACACGGCTTCCCACTTCCATTCAGGCTCTACTTTAGTAAAATGGTTTTAGGCTGTTTCCGTGGGGATGATAAGCTGCGGCTTAGTGCAGCTTTGTTCACCCTGGTAACTGTGGGCTGCGTTTGAGAAACGTCTGTTTCTGCCGAGAAGAACCTTTCCTTCACGTTTAGTTATGTCAGAACCGCCGGGCCTTAACGGTGAAATCCTACACATCCTCCCTGTGATTTTTGTTTTTTTCTGAAGAAATGATCAATGAATTTACAGGAAAAAACATTTTTTAGGTCATACTTTTGGAAAATGTGTCATATTTAGTTAAGTTGGTTTCACTTCTCTTTTCTGCTGAAATTCTGCTCAGAGGAATTGGAGTTCAGGTTTTACATGAGGAGCAACATCTTTCAGATCCTTTACAATCACAGGTTTGTTTCGAGATCACATGCAATAACCGCCACCACAAAAGGGTTATTTTTATAGTTGCTTGTTTTGAAAAATTTTAAATTGATCTGGAATTCTCTAGAAAAATTAGGACATTTCTGGTTGATAAAAAAAACTCAGAAATGTGTAGATTATTCAGATGTTTTCTTCAATATCCTTGGAAATTTCTGAATTTCAGAAGTTGAAAATGTTTGACATTTGAACATTACTTTTCAGACTCCACGTTTTTCTAGAGAATTTCTGAGGTGAATCTCGGAAATTCTGAGTTTTGTCTAGAAAATGTTTGACTTCTGAAAATCTGAAATTTTCCTAATGTTGAACATTTTTGACTTTTCCAACTCAGAAACTTTCAATTTTCTTTTTCTTGAAAAATTCTGAGATAAATCTGAAATTTGAGTTTTTTTACTCTTTATTTCTGTCTACAATGTCCTTATTGGGCATTGGAGTTATGAAAGAAATCTCAGATTTGATTTTCAAGCCTTATCGTCTTAGTCTATCAGCTTACAGCTGTTTATTTCCAGGAAATCTCTCCCTCTAAATCTGATATGAGGATAAATTAACAAGAGATTATGAGATCAGTATCTTCTGTCCTCATTTGGATTATTGTCCAACTATCAGGGAAATCTGGGATGTTCCTGTCCAGGTAAACAGAAAAGTGTTTGATGGTCGATCTGGCCGAGTGTCGGCACCCAAGCTGCTTCTGTTTTTGTTCAAGCTTTATGTGCTAAATGCATGACTGTCTATTTGGGAGAATTGTCCGTCTTCTGGATCCACCCATCATGGCTGCTGATGAGCCCAGAGAACAATGTGAGGCAGCGCAACAACAGAACGGGCACAGTGGTGTTGGATGACCTGGCTTTGTGATGCAGTGAAAGCCTGATGATGCAGTTTCCATGCACAATAACAAAAGCAATAAAAAAAAAACTCTAGGTAGAGTTTATAAACATGGGTGTGCTTCTCAATTATGACATAAGAAACAAATACAGTGCCTTGCAAAAGTTTTCATACTCCAACTCTTTGAATTGTGTATAATTTTACAAATGTACTGCACTTTGTGTTGGTCTTTCACATAAAATTCAACAAAATATTTCTATATGTTTGCAGTTTTAATGTGACAAAATATGGAAAAGTTCAACATTATATATATATATATATATATATATCAATCATAGTTTTACCTAAGCTTAATTGTTAGTTCCTAACAATTAATTGTAGGTATGCCACTTGAATTTTGGGTAGAACATATTTACAGAGTTTTTTTTAAATTATTATTATTTCATCTCAAATGCAAAGTCTGTAGAACGTTTTGTACAGTCTTCAATAATCAATTAATCACAATTGATCCGCTCCAATATATGTGGCTGCAACTACCTTTTATTTTAGTTACTGATTTGTCAAACAACTCTTTTGATGATTAAATGACACTAAAACTTTGCCACTTGAGTTTTGGATAAAACACACTTACAATGTTTTTTTCTTTCTATTATTTAATCTTAAATGCAAAATGTATCTTTTTTGCACAGTTTTGGGTTAATGACTGCTCTGAGTGAGCTGCTCTCTCAGCAAATGGTCTTCTTTGAGTCTGTATACACCAATGATGATTAATCGATTACTTAATTTGTTGACGATTACCTCGACAAATGATTAATCACAATTAATCATTTCAGCCCTAATATATATATATATATATATATATATATATATATATATATATATATATATATATAGATAT